>VDFB02099580.1:0-37420 GCA_007258455.2 Sequoia sempervirens | reverse complement strand
GATGAGATGAAAGGATGATGATTTCTTTATTATGTTTGAGATGGAATGGATATGATATGGGATTGGGATGGGTTGAAGTTTTATTTACTATGGATGAATATGGGACTCCCAATGCATGAGATTTTAAGGCCAAAGAGAGAGGAAACTAAGGATATACAAGATCAAATCCTGACATAATGTAGATGTAACTTCCACATATAATGCATGGGAAAGAATGGGAAAGGGTGGGTGATAATGGAAATATAAGGGATGCCACTTGATCAAGGATCAAAGACAAGCCATGATAGGTTTATTATGAATGGATTGATAAAGATTGTAGTTTATTATGATATGGAAGAATGGAAACGATAGTGGATGGGGTGGTATCTCAAGAAATGGTGGATAATAAAATACTACACATGATGTATGCTTCTAGGTTTTCACCATGGTACTTATCCGAAGTTCCATTGAAGTGGTTTTCACCTTTGGACAAATTATTTCTTTTTTGGATTTTTCTTTTTTTTTGGATTTTTTGGTCTTTTGGATTTTTTGGATAAATGAGACTTGATGATTTTGTGATCATGGTGGATGACAAGCCTTGATAGATGGATATGGAGGATTCTTTATGTAACATAAAGAGTGAACTAAGGTATGATCTGTATCGTGTGCACTAAGAGGGTTGTCATGCTTCACATGAAAATGAGTTGTGGGAAACCTTTAGATTAAAGCATGTGTAGGGGTTTCCATAAAAGGTCCATTGAGATACATCACCAAGGGGAATGGAATGATAGGATGAATGTATGGATATGGGTGAATTTGGTAAAGTATATGGATGAAGATGATGATGATGAAGACTTAGAATCAACAAAGCTAATTTCTAGATATTTTTCTTTGATAGATACTCGGACAATTATTTTGGATAAAGGGGAATGGTAGGAGATAATTTTTTCTTGCTTTTATTTGTGATTTTTCCAATATATTTTTATTTTTTATTTTGACTAAAGGAATTTTCTTTGCTTTTTTATTTTTAATTTTTATTTTGGATCTTCAATTGATAAAGGATTTTTTATTTTGACTTTTGTTTGAAAGCCTTGTTCTTTATGGATGACATTTGTTAATCGAAGTCTAGGAGATGAATGTAAGTGGATAAATTGGATGCGTTGGATGCAATGGTAAGGATGTGTGGATCATGAAAAAGGTTGGTGATGCACTCAACAATTTCTTCATGACTATCCTTTTCTAAATTTTTAATGTCTAATGAATCTTGCACATCCTTAACAAGTTGGAAATAAATCTTAGTAGAGAAAACATTAGGAGATGGATACCCTAACTTAGGATGGTTGATATGGAATGATGATAGTTCATGAGATGGAGGAGTATGATCTTGTATGTACTCAATAGAACCATGATCAACAAGTGGATTATCATAGATATCATGAACAAAAATAGGATTATCATGGACATAAAAATATTGGGATGAAGGGGAGGGTAGTGTAGGTTTTATTTGAAAGGAATGTAGCTCATATTCTATAATTTCAAGGTCTTTTATCTTATCCTTGATCTTTGAGGGAGTGGGGGATGCGGGTAGCAATGAAGGACCAATATATGAAGATGAAGATGGAAATGCGGTTTTGGTAGGAAAATGTTGTGAAAGGCCATGGCTAATTTCTAAGAATTTGCAATATTAGAATGGATATGGATCAACATTTACAATCACTTCAATTCCATCATGGAGAAAATTTATGCATTGATAGAATTTCAATGAAATGGATGGCATGACATAGATCCATGGGAAACCAAGGAGGATGTTATAGGGGAGATCAAGTTCTAAGATTTGGAAAGTGGTTTCAACTATTATGAGTTTGACCTAAATGGGTAGCTTGATAGAGCCCTTAGATTCACACTCAACTTCATCATATTATTTGATAGGTAATTTTTTCTTTGGGATCAACAACATCATCAAAATATACCAGTTGCTTTACTAGACTTTATAAAGATTAATTCTTGATCCACCATCTACTAGGACGTGTTTGATTAGTGTTTTATGGATGTGGAATTGAATGTGAAGTGACTAATTATGAGATAGATTGATAGAAGGAATGCATTTAGTGGAGAAGGTGAGGGCTTGCAAAGATGATGAGTGTCATATCACGACTTGAAATTGAACAAGATCAATTTCATTAGAGATACAAAACTCATGGAGGGCTTTCTCAAGTAGGTCCTTATGGATGGGAGATGTTTTAAGTAGCTTGAAGATAGATATTTATGTTGGAATTTTGTTCAAGTGTTCAATGATATGATATTGAGGTGTAATTTGTGAGGAGGGTGGAGCTCCTTGGATGGAAATTTGACCATATTAGATAGTTATGGAACAATTAGGTGCATTGATAGTTATGGTAACTACTCGGGAAGGACTTTGTTTGATGCATTCGATAACAAAATTTGATGAGATATTGTTGTTGTAGGTATAAGGCACTGAGTTGTTTGATGCAAAAATTTTGCCATCATTATGCTGAGGAAAATGTTGCTTATATAAATACCTAAGTTTTCATTAGGAGATGTATGGCCTTCAATATAGATATCTCATTGATCAACAAGATATTGGATAGATTTCTTGAGTTTGATGCATGAGGGGTTTTATGACCATGAACCCTATGATAATCACAAAATTCATGTTCTTTGTACCAAGAGGGTTTAGGTACATTAGGTTGAATGCGTTTGATCGATGGTAATTGGATCATGTTAGATTGGATGACCTTTTTCAAGATAGTTTTAATTGGTTCACCCAAGGGGTATATTCACGTCTAGTATTTCATTTAGGTTGACCTTTAGGGATAAGCAAATGTTGTTGGGAAGCTAGATTGTTATGAGATGATGATGGTGGAGGCATTTGGATATTTTGAACATGTTTTGAATTAGTCACACCATCATCAACCACATTTTTTATTCTTGATGATTGTTGTCTTTGCCTTCTTTGTATATCTTGACTAGGCCTTTGGTGATAAGGGATTTTTCTATGGCTACCCCTTTTTCTATGATCTCATCAAAGGAGTGAGCACATTGCATGTATAGATGGAAGCTCGATTGAGTGTTTAAGTTCTATACAAAGAAAGTGACAAGCTATTTTTTAGGTATATTCCATGCAAAGAGGCTAGCAATATGTCTCCATCATTATAAGAATGAGGCAAATGATTCACCAGTATTTTGTTTAGTATTGAAAATGTTGATTATGGTGTGTAATGTTGTAAAATTGGACTCCTCACAATTTCACATACATTCTTGCATTTGCTTTAGTGTCCACTCCTTTAGTATTTGTGTAGGCTCATTTTAGTCCCTGCATCATCCTTTTTCCATTCTTAGGATGCTTCAACACCCGTTTTCAATAGCTACTCTTGTGCATCTGATTTGCATCGAACCTTGTAATTTTCTCGTTCATGTTGTTTTGTAGCGTGACATGTCCGGAAGCTAGCGCACCGTGCAGATGTCTGCATGTCGCGCAAGAATCTTGCGACGTTTCAACATTCAAACAATAATTTTTGTGCATGTTTTCCACTTGTCACCTCCTTTAGTTAGTGGTAACAGCTTGAGATGCCTTGTAACCATCCGGGAAGCTTCTCTTCCTTAAATGCTATCTTTTCACTTCATTTGCAACTCTCTTTTACTTCTAGCTTCACTCCTAACTTCTCCTCTTCTCCATCTTGGCACTCTCCCATCTTGCTCTTGATGGCACAAATCTCTTGTCTATTACAAAAACCTTCTACAATATTTTCAAGCTCTCTTGGCATCTCTCTTTGCAAATCTCTCAAGCTCTTATAGTACTCCTTGCAACACTCTTGGCTCTTGCAGGTTTCTTGCTCTCTCTCTTTGGCTTCCTTAAGCCTTGTCGCTTCATCTCCCTTATCTCATGCTTGTAAGCATCCTAGGATTCCATATCCCCTATCTACTACATCTCTACTTCGTGATACGGGTTCTCCTCCTTGAGTAGAGATTTCTTTTATCACCTACATTTTGTGATACAAGTTCTCGAGTGGGTTTTGTTTTAATCACATCACATTTGATTACTTCTCATTTCTCTATATCTATTTGGCTATCTGTGGAGGTGGGAACACCAAAATGGGGGTTTGACTAAGGAAAACCCCTATACAACCCCAACACTTTCTCCAAATATTATGCATGCAGGTATTAAAGACATTCATTTTCTAGAGGCTCCATCACTTGCATGGTTGTGAGCATTTCCTTTCTATCTCTTATTCTCTTTATCATCTATTTCACTTTATTTTAGCTTCATTACATTTTGTTACTTTATCACATTCTATCAGTTCTTAGCAATTAGATTGTTAGTAGCCACTTTGCTATTTTTTGTGACAAACTTGCTTTTTGGTTTGTATGAGATGCTAGTGTGCTTCTAAGACACCAGCATGCCGCATTGTCATATGTATTTTGCATTGTCGTCCTTTGGCCGAGAGCTTGTTAGTTTTTCCATAAAATCTTTGTGACTTGCTCTTTCTAATTCTAGAACTCTCATGTTGTTTTTGAGGTAGTTTAGGGAAGTTCTCCCCATGAGGCTCTCTGAATGAAGAGAACTCATGAGTAGCAAATCCCCCTTCTCTACATGGTGATATCATTTTCTATGTTATAGAAAAACTGGGTGAAAATTTTATTGGCTGGCTCATAAATGTTGTGATTTTCCCATGGGGGAGGTGAGTGAACCAACCAAATGCCTGTCCACCTAATCTTCTGGGGAAGAGCCTCAAGAGGTAAGTGTTAAGATAGGAAACCTCTTATTAAGCAATATAAAATTCTTTTAAGCACTCCCTCGAATCTCCCTTTCCCTTGTACTTGTCAAATTTAGGCATTTCAAAGTTTTGGGGAAAAGGGATCATGGTGATGGACTTGTCAAAATAATGACATAATTCTTATAAGGTATAGTATTTCTTATGATGTCCTAGTTGAAGTCTCTTTAGGGTATCCTTTATTTTTTCGCACATCTTGGGCCAAAGCACTTGTAAAATTGAAAGAAGGTGATAGATAATTCGATATGAGAGGCTGTGAGGATGATATGTGTTGATATTGGTAAGAGGATGAAATGGGATTGGAAGATTGGATATGATTATAAGTAGATGAAATAAGGTTGGAAGATTGGAGGTATTGATAATAAGATGAGATGGGGTTATAATAAATTGAATTTGAGGTTTGAAGATGATATTATGTGTTAGGAGGGATGGATGTGGAGACATGAGGAGAAGAGAGTGAATGTTGAGGTTGCGGGATGTGAGATGATTTTTTTGGTACGAGAGGGGATCTTGATATGTAAATGGTATGTAGGATTGAGGGCTTGAGATGAAGTGTGGAGAGTTAAAGAAGATGGGAAAAATGAAGTATCATGAGGATTAGAAGAATATGGAAGATATGTAGGATTATGATGAATAGAAGGCAGAGGTGTAGAATGAGGTTGTTGGATGATTTGAGATGTGTCAAATTCATGTGGTAAATTGGATCCTTTATTTGCAAGCAAAGAATATATTGATCGAGGTGTTTCATGATATATTTATGCATCAAGTATATGGCTTGGGTATCTTGGGAAAAATACTCCAATGATGTTTGGGAGTCTTGGTCATTTGAATCATGATCATGTATGATGTAAGATGGAAATGGATTCTCCATGGGGATTTATCGGACTATCTCCTCAAAAGGTGTATCATGAGATGATGAGAAGAAACCTTGAGAGGCCATATTTTACTTTCTTTCTTGGGACCTTGTGATAGGAATCCAAGAGAGAGACCTAGGGATGATGAAGGGATATGAAAATGATTATGGATAGACCTTGGATTTAGGATAATGGGAATGATGGAATAGATGGAAAGGGTATAATGACGAAAATGGGATAATCATGGAATACGATAATCATGGAAAGGGGACAATGATGAAATGATGCTACAATACCAAAAGTATCTCAAGCTAACTAGATTCTTGATTGATAATTATGGGGGTTTTTCTTACTCTAGACTTTGATAATCGCCTAGGAAAGGCTTGAACTTTGCTCACTCAAGCTTGTAAAATAACTTGAGTAAGGCTTAGATAAAGATGATTTCCTTACCTAAGCTTGGATGCTCACTTAGGAAAGACTTGGATATGCTTACTTAGGTGAATAATCATCTAAGCAAGAATTTAATGGGATTTTGATATCAAGAATTACAATCTAGATAAAACCTTGACAAGATTTATTTTGATGGGATATAATATGGACTATGATTGGATGATGAGATTGGATCAAGGATGATAAGGATTCGATTAGATAGTAGGATTGGGATTGGATAGAGAAGCAATGATGAAAGAATTTATGAGGATAAAGATGATGAAGATAGAATGATAGGTGATAGTGCCAAGGTCTAAGGATGATGATTGTGATGACTAGGTTATGATAATGGATGAAAAGGATAAGATGAGGGGATTTATTTTGGATGGATAATGGTTAATATTTTTATAGCATCGTAATTTGTCACCCTTGAAAATTTCACACTATATTTTACTCCCCACTAAGTGATTGGACCTAATTGTACATGTGATCTCATAAATATGCATCACATGGACCATTTTATCATTTATCAAGAAATCAAATGTGCAAAAACCAAGTATGCATTTAATATTTTTCCCCTGACACTTTGGATCTTGAAAAAGGAGGGATCTAGACTAGGGAACAAGGTGCCCTAGTCCACTTAAATTGGCTCCAAATTTAAGTGTTGATAGTGGTAGTTTATTATTTGAAATTCAAATCCTAATTGTCGATTATCAGGATTTAATTTTCAAGAAATTAGATCAATTACGTATACGTACATAGTATTTTTGATATTTTTGCAATTTTAATTAAGGAGAAAATATTGAGAAAAACAAGTGTCCTAAAAGCAATCAAGAGCATTCGAGAGTAGAATTTGTAGAATTATTGCAGCATTTCATCATCAAAGCGTCATGTTAAGTTTTATGTGAGTTTGTTCATGTTTTTGCATGCGTTTTGTGTGTGAGTAATAACAAATGTAGGTTTCCAAGTCAAATCAATCCAAATTTCAATCAATCCTTGAAGGTGATGTTCATGAATTCATTCCATCAAGGAGATCGAATTTGAGAGGTGAGTTGCAACAAGTTTTTTAATTCATTACTTCATTATCATTTAGCCTCTATCCCTCAAAAGGATACATTCTTTATCATCAATTTTTTCATTGTAGAGGTGGAAACACCAACATGGGTTTGATTAAGGAAAGCCCCTGTATGGCACAACCATTCCTCTCCTTTTATTTGTGCAAGGTATAGATTTGAAGAGGATTGAAAGAAGATTTTAATATAATTCACTCATTCATTCATTCAAGCCCTACAACTTGACAAGACAAAAACTACAATATCTCAACAATAGACAAAGATCCTATCACAAGATTCAAAAGGAAGAAGCTACATACCAAAGACATGAGGACTATGAAGTCAATATTCAATTTCAGATCCTTAGGCTAGGGTAGCATCCGTGTGCCTTTTTCCACCCAAAATCAACTCAAATTTGAATCAAAGTGCATCAACATCTACTCTATTCATTTCTAGTCTTTAAATTTGATTATTAGTTTCTAGTTTGTCTGCATTCATATCAAAATAGTGTATTCTCATAGTCATTTAGTTACATCATTGAATTTTCATCACAAATCCATTTACAAACTCCCAAACAATCCATACACCAAGGGTTGATTGACTCGCCTTTAGGTTGCAATTCAATCTCATACCCTTACCAATCTCAAATTGAAATGTTATGTTAGTGAAAGGTGATTAATCCTAGTGAAACCCTAGGATCTTCATTTTCCAACATAACATTTTTGGTGAACCTGACATATTTACATTACATATCTTCTCAAATCTAAAGCATATCTCTTAGATCTAAGATTTATCACTTTGTTTTGCATTCATCATATAGGCATCCACTATTGCATCAAAAAAGCATTGAAAAATCAAAAAATTGCATAACATATTGCATTTGAAAGTTCAAATAGGGAAGTTTCATTCATCATAGGTCATATCTACATCTTAATTGTCTCTACAATTTTGTATTAGGTCATACTAGGTCTAAAATCAAATTTTAAAGTGTTTGTTGCATTCATTTAGGTATTTTTCATATAGACAAAAAGTGAAAAAGGTGCATTATTTTATTGCAAAAATACATCAAGACCTCCATTTTCAGATTCTACAAGTTAGGATCAATAAATTGTTGCATTTTAGATCCAAAAATAGTATTGAAAATTTCATTTTATTGCTTGAACAATTTGAAAATTGCTTGTGTACTTGCATTTTACACTGCATAATCATAAATCAATCAAATTTTGGAAAATTATTCACTGTTAGACCTATATTGTCACATAATAGAACACTTAGGCAATATTAAAATTATTGAAATTTTTTTATTTAGCTAAAAAACTTGCCAAAGTAGGGCATCCTTGTGCCCTTATCCAACTAGTTTTGGCTCATTTTTTATCAAACATATATTACTGTGTTTTTTGTGTTGTCGTGCTCTCTGATTTTGGCTCATGTATGTTCCACTATAATTTTTCTCAGCTTTAGTGTCCATAGTGGGTATAACCAAGTGTTTTGCAACTCATATAAGCTTCACAACCTAATGCCCTATTGTTAATACCCCTATGAGAGGAAGTTGTAGACTTATGACATCCCATGTTGTAACTACATCTAATGTGGAGCTCGAGTCCTCCAACTCTTTCACACAAGGTATTGTCAATACCTAACCTCTTTTGGACTCCATTCCTACTACAATACTGATGACAACTTCACAATCAAACATCTTTGGGGACTTAGAGACTATTATAGCCCAAGTTCTTAATGATAAATTGAAACAATTGGACAATGATTTAGAAGGCATTCAAGATTACCTAAGTATTGAATCTTTAGCAAGAATAATGATCTTATCATGGATAACCTTAAGAAGTTGATAAGTGATTCTCAAGGAATAGAAGTGTTGCATAGTTTAGCTCATATATTAGATGTTAACATCCCTACAACATCTCATTCATATTATAATTTCATGAAATCTCATTCATATTATAATATTGCACAATCTTATCAAAGTAAAAGTGATTATGACATCACTGGTTGTTACTGGATGACATTAGTCAAGGAAAGCCAAAGGCCACAGGATTTTCTGGATAGGTTCAATTGAAGCTGTAGATCTCAAGAGTTCTCTCTCAAATTTTGAAAAGGTTTTGGAGGTCCACCTTGAGAACTGTGAGAGCTTAAACGTTGTAGGCCATATATATGCTCAGCAAGGGATAGCAGAGAAGGCTTTGGAAATTTTAAGAAAGGCAACTCGCATAGATCCACATGATGCCCATGCATTTATCAAGATGGGTGAGTTATTAATATTGTCAGACCCTAGTGCATCCTTAGATTCTCTTAAGACACCAAAGTCTCTTCTAAAGAAGAGCAGAGAAGTACCCATTCAATTGTTAAGCACCATTGGGGTTCTTCATTTTGAGCATGATGAATGAGAGTTGGCTCAAAAAAAATTTATGGAGGCATTAGGAAATGATGTTCTGCCTCTACATAAATCTTTGTGGTTAGTTTTGTGCATTTTTTACTTGTAGGATTCTCATAGTTAGTGAAAAAGGTGGTGTTCATGAAGGAATGGAAAAGATGTGTAGATCCTTTCAATTATACCCGCACTCTACAATGGCATTGAATCATTTAGCAAACCATTTTTTCTTCACTGCAGAGTAGCATTTTCTTGTGGAACAGTTGACTAAGATAGCTCTTGTTTCAACTGACCACCCTCCCATGAAATCTCATTCATATTACAATCTTGCATGATCTTATCAAAGTAAAGGTGATTATGACACCACTGGTTGTACTACTTGACATCAGTCAAGGAAAGTCAAAGGCCACAGGATTTTGTGGATAGGTTCGATTGAAGCTGGGAGATCTTAAGAGTTCTCTCTCAAATTTTGAAAAAGTTTTCGAGGTCCACCCTGAGAATTGTAAGAGCTTAAAAGTTGTAGGCCATATATATGCTCAACAAGGGCTGGCAGAGAAGGCTTTGGAAATTTTAAGGAAATTCAAATAGATCCACATGATGCCCATGCATTTATTAAGATGGGTGAGTTATTAATATCATTAGACCCTAGTGCAGCCTTAGATTCTCTTAAGACACCAAAGTATCTTTTGAAGAAGAGCATAGAAGAAGTACCCATTCAATTGTTAAACAACATTAGGGTTCTTCATTTTGAGCCTGATGAACTAGAGTTGGCTCAACAAACTTTTATAGAGGCATTAGGAAATGGCATTTGGGTTGAATTCATAAATAAAAGCCCCAGTGCTAATTCTATAGCTTTTCCTATGCTCCTTAAGGATATGAATTCTTCCATCGACTAGAAGAAGGTGGTGTTTCACTTGAGTTACCATGGGATAAATTCACAACACTATTTAGTTTTGCTAGGTTGTTTGAATACCTACATGATACTGAAAAATCAAATCTTTTATACGGGCTAATATTGTTCAAGTTTCCTAATTATGTGGATGCATATCTACATCATGCAGCCATGGCTCAGGCTCAGAATGAGATCCAACTAAGCCTAGAATTGATTGGGGATGCACTTAAGGTGGATAAAAACTCATCAAATGCTTTATCTATGCTTGGAAAAATGGAATTGAAAATAGATGACTGGCCTAAAGCAAAGAAACAATTAAAGTTGCACAAAGTGAATCAGATGCAAAGAATTCTTATGTTGAAATTTCACTTGGAAATTGGAATTATTTTGCATCTTTTCACAATGAGAGGAGGGATCCAAAGGTGGAGTCACAAAATCTTGAGAAGGCTAGAGAACTATATTGTAAAGTGTTGGCACAAAGACCAGGAAATATTTATGTACAAATGAGGAAAACATTGTGCTAGCTAAAATGGGTCAATTTGATATTGAAAAGGGAATTTTTACATAGGTACAAGAAGTTGTAGTGGGAAATATCTTTGTTTAGATACTTGATGTGTGGGTAAATCTAGCATATGTTTACTTTGCACAAGGACAGTTTGCATTTGCAATGAAAATGTATCAAAATTGTTTGAGGAAATTCTAATTTGAATTGACACCTAAATTTTATTATATTTAGCTTGAGCACATTATGAAGCAGAATAGTGGCAAGATTGTAAAAGAACATTATTAAGAGTAGTAGATTGTAATGAGCATTTTGAATTTGTGTTTAATGTAATGGGGGTTTCAAATTACCTCTGAATTTGTTCTAGAGGATGTCCCCAAATCTTATTTCGCTACAGAGGTCCTTGGCGAATTCAAATTCATTACAACAAGCTCTGAATTCCTTTCCCTTGCCCACCTTTTCAGAATTCTCCAGGCCCTCTTTGAATCCTTATCACCCATGCAAGTAGCTACCATAACTAATCAAAACACCTCATGCTAGGCTAATGAATGAAGTGAGGTCTACAATGAACGAATGAAGTGAGGTCAAGCGAGATGAATGAATCTGCAATGAACATGAATAATCACGCCAATACATTGCGCACACGAATACATCTCACCAATAATTGTTCGAATTGTTTTTTCAAAATTTTGTCTACTTTGGATTTGACGACTAACTATTTAGTCTTTTTTTATTTTTGTGACTAAATAATTTTTTAGACAACGACCAAATTAGTCATTTATTTACTCATTTATAGCTAAGTTGCAAAAAATGAGTAGAATTTATTCATTTTCAGTTGTTATGACTAAAATTTTTAGTCACCTAATCATTTATTTGCCAAATTCTATTAGTGTATCTTTGGAAATAGTCATCAATATTAGTAAATTATTAACATAAGAGGTATTCTACAGTGACAACAAGGCGAAGAGTGTTATGCCATGACCATGCAAATAAAAACCCCTCAACTTAAATTTGACAACTATTTATATGTCAAATAATTAATTTTAATTATATATATATATATATATCAAATACATCCATCTAAAAATTTCAAGAACAACAAAATGCACCAAAAATATTCATCTTGAATAAATGAATATATTCTATTTTATGTTTTTAGTATTTATGTGCAACAATGGTGTAATCTAGTTTTGTTTATGTTGGCTCTACTATTTTCAATAGTTATCACTTATAATATACTCATATAAAGGTTTTGTTTAAAATTCCCTATTGGACATGTATATAAAATGTGGAAAAATACACAAGGCATGTGAACTATATGACAAATATTTTGAAAGAGATGTGATCTCATAGATTAGAATGATTGCATGATATGCACAAAATGGATTTAATAAAAAGTCCTAGGAAAATTGTTTAATTAGGTTCTAATTTTTAAATTCCTCTAATGTATTTGTTTGAATCCCTTAATTTACTATGGATTTCATATGAGAAGAACATTGCAAAATATTATTTAAAATATCAAAGAAGACACAAGACTATTGAATAGTTTGGTAATATGCCTCAAATAGATATAGTCTTTGCTAGCACCTAGAAATTTTCCATATTTCTAGGGCTTGACAATTGTTGAATTGGCATAAGGATATTGTTTTTAGGCCTTTTGGCATTTAGTTGGCATAAATTTTTTACAATCCATGACTCACCTTTAAAATTTGTTTGGCAAAAAAAAAATATAATTCATGGAGATCTTGTAAGCCCAGTTTCATGGTTTTTATGCATGCTTTTAAGAAAATTTTAATGTGCAAACTTTTTTGAGCAAGTCTATAAGGGCCCATTAAAAAAAACGATTTTCTTTGTTTTGGCGACAACCCAATTGCTCATTTTTTTTCACTAACCTCCAGCTCCAGTTTTGTGATGAATGGAGAAGTTTTTGGATTTGAACCAAAAATATATTTAAGTGCTCTGTTGGAAGGCCTCATTTACAAAGGAACCCATAAATTTTAGTGTGTTGTGCAAAATCAAGATAGGGAAAGGATCAAAATCAATTATAATGACTCTTCACGTGTAAAAAAAAAGTGCAGCATCACAAGTTTTAAACCTGTAGACTTTTCAAAAAGATGGGCTATGCCATTGGCCCACATCTTGCTGATTGGGATAAAGTCAGCTTTTAAAGCATTTTATTTCATGTGCATGAATCAAAAGGAATTTCTTAGTGTATTGGTACTCTTGTGAATGTTTGAGGTGGTAAGAGGTTGTACATTGGCTTCACTCATCTTTGTCCTTCCATCATTCAATGCCTAGCAATGTAGAATGGGAGTTTCTAAACCAGAGTAGCATTGCTCTTTATTTCTATTATGACCATGAAAACTGAGGGTTGTTGATTGATTTTCACACCACTTTTAAAGGGGTAGTGATATGGGAGTTAATATTACTATTTGGGCATGTTAACATTCAACAAAAGCTTATTTTCTTTAATTTTTAGCTCCCCACAACAATAAAAATGTCCCAGTATGCTTTTGAAATGCTTGGCAAGCTGCTAAAATTCTCATACATAGTTAAAAATAAAAATGCAAGTTTTAAAACAACCCATGGGTGTTCTCTTGGCATATTTCCTTGTGCATTTCAAGGCTTGAAAATGGAGGCTAGTCACGTGCAAGTATTTGAAGCAATATACATGCTGCAAACAATTTTTCACCTCTCAAATAATGTTGGGACCTTTTCTCACATTTGAGAAGTGGTTTTGGATTTTTTTTTACATTTTTTGAGTGCTAAGCAACATAAAAAATGCCCCTCCACAATTAAAAATGACCTCCCAATCAATTCAAATGGCCAAACATGGTTTCTAACCATGTTGTAGATGTTTTTGATAATAAACATGTAAGTTGCAAAACCACTCAAATATATTATAAACATTAATAACCTCCTTGTTGTAGTTGTTAAAATGTCAGACATGAAGAAATATGATTGACATGGTGTTCCCAATGCTAACAATGATCTTCTATGACCTGTGCAATCAAGAATGCTTCAACTCTATCAAGGCATAATGCACATTACAGACTATTTGACTGCAACTCATTGGCATATTCATGTGTTTTCTTCATAAGGCACTTGAAGCAGAAGATGAACCCTTACCTGAGCTTGAACTAGAAGTTGACCCTGAGCAAGATGAACTAGAGAGAGAAGGTTCCCCTATTTTACCATTTTCTTCTCCTACTTGTAGCCAAAGTGGAATTGAAAAACAAGATGTGCCAACTGCGGTAACAAAGGAACCCTCATCCTCTAAAAACCCTAGAGCTAGGAGAAGTACTACGTCAATGTCCTCAAAAGGGAAAAGAAAGAGGAAAGGAGTTGTCAAGTAGGAGAAGGTTGAAAAAGAAGGGGATGAAGGTAGGAAAAAGGGGAGTAAAAGAGGAAAAGAGAGTAAAGTTACACAAAAACCACTACTCCCTGCCACTCAGGAAGGATAAAATGATAGAAAGTTGGGAAGAGAGACCTAGAGGAACTATTTCTGGAAGGAAAGGTTCAGGAACAACAACATCATATTCCATTGATGATTGATACAAACATAGATAGGGAAAAAGTTGACCCTAATAGTGTTTATGCTGAAATATTAATGTGCCTGCTTGGAAGAGAATATATATATCATCTTCCTTTGATTCTAACTCAGAGGATGCTTTCATTTCCAAGAAGACCAGAAGGACAATTCCCAATGACTCTCTTAGAGAAATTTTTGATGCCACAGGTGACGACAGTGATGGTTTGAATTTTGAAGAAGAAAAGGAGTTGCTAGAGGAAAAAAACATAAGAAAGGAACTTCAAGAAGCCCTTGATAGGATAAAGCAATTGGAAGAATAGGTAAAAGGGTATGAATAAAAATACAAAGAAAAGGAAATGAGAATCAAGGAGCTGGAAGAAAAAATATAAAACTATGGCCATGGAAATAAATTGGACCTATTGGCACAGATGGCCAAAGGTAGAATGGGGATTGAAATTGATTTGAATTTACAACCCCCTGTTGCAAAACACTAGCCTACCATACTACTTTGTGTTTTTTCTTTGAATTGATGAAAATTATTACTTAATTCAAGCAAGAAAAAGAGAATTGGGAAAAAGAAAAGAAATTTTTGAATGAAACTAAGAACTTGGAGTTGAAAAGGCTAGAGAAGAAATTAACAAAAGTGGTTGATAGAGCTATTCAAATAGTTGAATGTAGATCCCCGCCTAGGATTTATGCATTGTTCTTAAAGGAAAAACTTCTCAGTTTTCAATTCAATAAGTTTATTAATGACCAACCTTTTACTTTGGATAAGAGACACAATTTTCTCACTTTCTTGAATAAAATCAATTTGGAGGTGTAAGACCAGTTATGTGAATATTATTTGCATAATTATGTGATGGCAGAGGATGTTGACTAGAATCCCTTGATCTATGTTGGGGATTTACAAGTGAGAGCTCTTTCATCTTACTTTAGAAATGAACTACTCTGTGGGGAGTTAATGGAGAAATATGAAGAAAAAGAGAAAACAATGGCACTACAAATTAGAAAGAAGCAATGAATCCTAATGTAGTCATCACTCAATGGTTAAGACTCTTGTCTCATAGGGGTCCAGGGAAAATAATTACAGACTTAAGACTCGGGGATTATAGAAGGATTCAATAATTGGCAGTGACCACTCTTCAAAATTGTCTGGTATATGTGAGAAATAGATGGGACAGTCTAACTCTAGAGTTGTAGAGGAAGGAGCCTCACTCTCTCTACAATTTTATGAGCATTTTTGAGAGGTTACACAAATATATTAAGATCTCAAGAGTGAGGGAAGTGGAGTGGCTTCCACTAACTTACCACCCTCTTATCCTACTTCACCTAGTTCCACATTGGATTGGATAGTTACTGATTAGGACAGGGGTGTAGAATTGGATAAGATGAACAAACTTGCATGATACAATGGTTTCTACCTAAAAAAAGGATAGGGAGTCAACACAATCATGGATCTCAAGAAAATTACTTTGATTTATAATCTTCTCCCCTAGGTGATTTAGTTTGATATTTTTGCTTGAGGACAAGAAAAATGACAAGTTGGGGGGAATGATGAGTTTGGTTATTAGTATCTTTTTATTGCTTTTCATATGTTTTTTCAAACACTTTACCTATGTTTTTAAAGTATCTCTTAGACAATACTTCCACAATATGTTATCCTATCATATATACCTTGCAACCTTGAACCCATTTTGTGGAAATGAATATGGTGAAAATATTTGTAGTATTGCATGGTTTAAATATGAATATATATGTATATGGATGAAATGTTGTGATTTAATTATAGTGGTTAGTTGCATATGTATGTGTGTGGATTAATCTCTTTCCAAACTCAACACGTGGTAACCAGAAAGGAGTATTTGTAGCAAGCACTGAAGAAGCAAAACATGGGATTAGTGAAGTTTAATCTGATCAAGTACAAGAAGTTGTAGAGCTGAGAGTGGCCATTATGGAAGGAATAAATGTTAGAAGATATTTTTTCTTAAATTTTGGATGTTTGCCTACGTGTTTCACATGCAAGATGTCCTTATTTGAATAGGTCTCTTTTTCAGTTAGGTGAATAAGTCAATCATTATTCACATCTTCATATCTAGGAGTAAGATTTATGATTGCAGTTAGTTAGTTTCTTGGTAGTTCGAATAAAAATCTCCCTATTTTGTATAAAGCCAGGGGATGAGTTCATCGTTCAGTTAGTTGATTAATACAAGCTATTATCAGTTAGTATTTTTCTAGTTTTTCAGTTATCCAAAGACATGTTGTTACAATGATAGTATGGAATAAAATCTGCAAGAAGGATTCTGTCTGAATATCTAGTGTTATGTGATGAATGAAATTGTATGGTGCATGGATGCATGAGAATCTAAATTAGATTTGGTTTTAGTTAAGTGAGGTAGTCTTTTGAGCTGGCCACTCAAGTACTACTCTTCACTTCATTTACTTCTCTGTTTATTTATGCATTTCCATTAATTCAGTTTTCTTTATCCTACACGTACATTGCAAGTAAACGGTTTATGGTTAGTTAAAAGTCATGAATGTTCATGGGCAGAGATAGATCATAGTTCTCCAAATATTAGGATTGGTTATTTCATTGTTTTAAATAGTTTCAGATTGATTTTGCATTTTTAGATTTTCAGCAGTCACCTACAACTTATGTTGTAGGTACCCGTAGCCACTAGGCTATGTAACTAGTTTCATTTTTTTTGTAATTATGTTAAATTTCAGCAAGGTAGAATAGCTTGAACAAGTTTTTATAGAGTAATTTAGGTTAGCATGAGCCTGTGAAGACACATATAGTGGAGTGCCATCAAAATTTTACGCACCTTGGTTGATAATTTAATGTAGGCTTGCAATGTCAAAAGGACTATTCAGTTTGGCATATCCCTGAATTGTGTAGAATTTACCAAGTCCATAACACTTTAGTTTTCCTCTACACCTCCTAGAATCCATGGTATGTTTTCCAGTTTTCACAACCATTTCCATAACTTGATTCTTTCACCATACTCATTTAGTGCATAGATAAAACATATCCCAAATGAGGTATCATCCTTCTTCAAAGTGATCCACACAACCCTGTTACTAGGGGAGATCCCAAAGTTAAAGACATATTCACTCCAAAATTTTTAAATGAGGATGGAAACCCCGCCTTTACCCTTCTCATGTTGAGTGGAAAAGTGAGAGGCATCCCTCCAAATCAAGTTGAGACTGGTTTCCAGACAAAACCTAGTAGATTTGAGCTCTTTCAAAAGCACCACATCCTTATTTTGCATTGGTTGAGGAACCTTCTTACAATCTAATTTCTATCAAGGGATTATAATCCCCTCACATTCCATGAGATACAATTAAGGTTCATTATATTCCATTTGGGCACCTTTGATTCTACCTCCACCCTTTTGGCCATAGGGCTTAGAATAATTGCACTCATTTTATTTCTCTTTTGATTAGAGAGAGTTTTAGATTTCCTTTCCCTACTGGGATTATAGAGTATTTTTATTTTCTTGGTCTACCCCCGGGTCTATGGGGCCGGTCACCTTTAAGGGTCCCCTTTCCCCCAATAACTCCCATAGGAGCCACCTCACAGCCTCCTTTATGGAGGTAGAATCACCCTTAGGGTCATTACTATTTGAGACAACCAAGAAAGCATGGGAAATTTCAAGCACATTTTCTATATCTTCCATGGCTAAGGGTGGGGAACTTTCTGCATAATTCAATCCTTCCTTGATGTCCCTCCCTTTGGAACCAACATCCCCACACCCCTACCCATTGAAGTATCATCGGTGCATTGATTATAGGGGCCAATGGGGTTGACCTCTTTTTCCAGTCCCACCACCTCAACCGATTGACCTATAACCAATCCATCAATGGTACCTTGCTGTGTAGGGATGGGTTAAACCTTGGTTTCAAATGCAGAGACAATTTTTTTAACTTATTCGACTTCTCATTACCTAACAAGTCATCTTTGTTACCAAATTTAGCCTTATATAGTTTAAAATTTTTGACAAAGAAGGTTTGATTTATGGGTTCACCATCATTTGGCGTCCCTTTTTCCAAGAAAATTCTTTTTATTTTGTCCAGTGCTAAATTTTGTGCATTCTTTCTACCTCCCATTACATTAGGATTAGCCAAGGTGCATTCGGTTTTCAAAGGAGGATCCCCCATGTTATTTGAATTATGTGGATCAATTGTTGACATTGGGGTTGGAGCATTTAAAACTTTTATGGGGGGATGTTTTTTCCCACCCTACCTTCACCCCTTACATTTCTCGCTTCTTTTATTTCCTTATCAATTTGGCAATCTAGCTCACTGCCAATTGGATCAATGTTAATGCCATCAATTTCCATATTATCATAGAAAACCTCGTCATTCTCATCCAGGCTTTGAGATGAAGTTTCTGAGAGCTCATCTCCCATTAAGGAGTCCACCTCGACCATATCACTACATTTTTCCATAAAATTCATTTAGGGTTTCAACTATTTCAATTCCCCCCTCGAGTTTTCATTTTCATTCTCGACATCTTCCATGTCATTATCCAAATCTTCATTTAGGGTTTCAACCATCTTTTCATTACTTTCGGTGGTTTTAGTTAGGGCATCATTGTTCATTAAACTTCTAGAGTTAACTTGAATAGCCTTTTCGCCACCCAAGTCCACGACATTTCTTTCTCCAAAATTTTTGTCCTTCCCTTCACGAGGGTTATGACTAGTGCCAATGTTTTCAGTATTAGGTTTTGTTCCAAAGTTTTTTTAACTATTAGAGGGAACTTTTTCCTTATGTTCCCCTCCTCCAAAAAAAGGTAGCACACATTTAGTCCATCGAGCACCTCTAGGGAACATTCGATGTTTCCATTATCAAGATTTAGTAACATAATGTTGGGGATGTTGACCCCTGGGAAAATAGAGGCAAGAGCCCTTGCATCTGTGTGTGGAAGGACAAATTTAGTGTTGTCAAATTTGGGTATTTGTCTATAGGGATCCAACAACAAGGGAATAAAATTCCAAACCCTTGGTGGCACGTTCCTTACCACCACCCACTTAGGGCTCAAAAGAGCCAAAATTTCTTCATTTAGGGCCTCTGGTGACTAGGCTATACCCTGAACACATTTTTCCCAATGCTCCAAAATTACTTATTGATTACCCTAGTTTTCATTTCATGATTTTTGAAAAAAATGACAAATAATCATTTTTGTATCATCCTACACTATGAGAAATGGATTCCCAATTTTTTTACCCCAAACATCAACCAACCATGAGTCCACATGTATTTTCTTTTTGAGACTTTATTAATGTCCACGGTGGCCATAAAACCCCAACATTTTTAAGTTTAGCATCTTCCTCACAAAGAAATTTGCATAAATCAACATTCAAAGGCATGATGTCAATTCTAGGGGTTTCAAGGGTGCACTTACCTCTCCTGCATCCCCCATCTTCGCCACCACTGCACGCCTCCACAATAAACCTAGCCCCAGATGGATAGACCACCTTCTCACCAGTAGCAATGTCCCTAAATGATCTAGCTTGCACAATGCTGACTAGCCCTTCATTATGAATTTTAGGGTTGTCATTGGGGGGATCCATATCCCCATCCATTATGACCTACTAGAGCCCAACCAACCCCGCATGAGCGAGGGTAGAGGATTAAAGGTTTCCCATAGGTGACAAGAGACAAGAAAGGATTGCCACTAAAAATTGTACTACACAACCAGAGGCTTGTGTGGAGGAGGGTTGAGCCTCCTCCACCCATTGTAAACTACCTTTCTCTATCTCTATATCATCTCAATATTGAACTCTTTGATGAAGCTCAACTCCAAGCATGAAAAACATATTTTTTTTGCATGATTTGACTTTAAAAGATAGTTATAAATTTATTGAATCTTGTATGGTTCATATTTATTGTGAGACTCTTAGGTATCTTTGGAAATAGTCATCAATATTAGTAAGTTATTAACATAAGAGGTATTCTATAGTGGCAACAAGGCAAAGAGTGTTATGCCATGACCATGTAAATAAAAACCCCTCAACTTAAATTTGACAACCATTTATATATCAAATAATTAATTTCAATAATATATATATTATATATATATTAACAAATAAACATATCAAATACATCTATCTAAAATTTTCAAGAACAACAAAATGCACCAAAAATATTCATCTCGAATAAATCAATATATTCTATTTTATGCTTTTAGTATTTATGTGCAACAATGGTGTAATCTAGTTTTGTTTATGTTGGCTCTACTATTTTCAATAGTTATCACTTATGACATACTTATATAAAGCTTTTGTTTAAAATGCCCTATTAGACATGTATATAAAATGTGGAAAAATACACAAGGCATGTGAACCATATGACAAATATTTTGAAAGAGATGTGATCTCATAGATTAGAATGATTGCATGATATGCACAAAATGGATTTAATAAAAAGTCCATGGAAACTTTTAAGAAAATGCAGCTGGTAGGTGTAAAGTCTATCTCCATAACCTTTGCTAGAACCCTCCTATCTTTTACAAAAATTGGGTCTTTGGAACAAGATGACGACATCCATCAAACACTTGGAAAAAGTGCATTAATAGTGTAGTAATAACAATAAGTGTAGCACTATATTATATGATTTTATCGTTCTTTATTTATAATATGATTCCTCTTTGATTTTATATTGGTTTGCTTCTATTGTATTTGAATTGTAATATTCTTTTGAGGTTAATTGGATTGTTTAATTAGGTTCTAATTTTTAAATTCCTCTAATGTATTTGTTTGAATCCCTTTATTTACTATGGATTTCATATGAGAAGAACATTGCAAAATATTATTTAAAATATCAAAGAAGACACAAGGCTATTGAATAGTTTGGTAATATGCCTCAAATAGATATAGTCTTTACTAGCACCTAGAAATTTTTCATATTTCCAGGGCTTGGCAATTGTTGAGTTGGCATCAGGATATTGTTTTTAGGCCCTTTGGCATTTAGTTGGCATAAAAATTTTGGCATTAAAATTTTGCAATCCGTGGCACACCTTTAAAATTTGTTTGGCACAATTTTTTTATAATTCATGGAGATCATGTAAACCCAGTTTCATGGTTTTTAGCATACTTTTAAGAAAATTTTAATGTGCAAACTTTTTTGAGCATGTCAATAAGGTACCATTAAAAAAAATGATTTTCTTTGTTTTGGTGACAACCCAATTGCTCATTTTTCGTCACTAACCTCCAACTCCAGTTTTGTGATGAAAGGAGAAGTTTTTAGATTTGAACCAAAAATATTTTTTAAGTTCTCTGTCGATAGACCTCATTTACAAAGGAACACATAGATTTTGGTGTGTTGTGCAAAATCAAGATAGGGAAAGGATAAAAATCAATTATAATGACTCTTAACGTGTAAAAAAAAGTGTAGCATCAAAAATTTTAAACCTGAGACTTTTCAAAAAGATGGGCTATGCCATTGGTCCACATTTTGTTGAATGGGATAAAGTTATCTTTTAAACCATTTTATTTCGTGTGCATGAATCAAAAGGCATTGCTCGATGTATTGTTACTCTTGTGAATGTTTGAGGTGGTAAGAGGTTGTACATTGGTTTCACTTATCTTTGTCCTTCCATCATTCAATGCCCAATAAAATGGGAGTTTCTAAACCAGAGTAGCATTGCTCTTTATTTCTGTTATGGCCATGAAAACTGAGGGTTGTTGATTGTTTTTCACACCACTTTTAAAGGGGCAGTGATATGGGAGGTTAATATTACTGTTTGGGCATGTTAACATACAAAAAAAGCTTATTTTTTCAAATTTTAGCTCCCCACAACAACAAAAATGTCCTAGTATGCTTTTGAAATGCTTGGCAAGCTGCTAAAATGCTCATACACAGTTAAAAATGAATATGCAAGTTTTAAAACAACCCACAAGTGTTTTGTTGACATATTTCTTATCCATTTCAAGACATGAAGAAATATGATTGACAGGGTGTTCCTGATGCTAACAATGATCTTCTACGACCTGTGCAATCAAGGCATAATGCACATTACAGACTATTTGACTGCAACTCATTGGCATCTTCATGTGTTTTCCTCATAGGTATATGTTTAAAGAGTGGTTGCAAGATAAATGTTTTACAAAATGCCTGAAATAACTACAGACAGACCAAGACATTTATGAGGGTTAATATGTCAAGTTAAGAGTATGAAGTATTTTGTAATTTATGGGTATAATTCTTGGAGGTAAAAACTTTCATTTAGGCAATAAATGCGTTTTTACACCTAGTTAAAAAGTAGGCATGGGAATGGAGCAAAACCAATTTTAGTTATAAATGAGAGGAAAGGTGAAGATAAAGGTCAAAAGGAATATGAATAGTGTACATGAGCTTGTTTAGGGAAAACAAGAGTGTTATCATAATTTAAAATGGATTATTAAGTAAAATTATGTTGCAATTTCATAGAGATCTCACTATCACAAGGTGGTGATAAGTGTTTAAACAAATCACCAAGTTATGTTTTAATATTGTGATGTAAAAGTGCAGGCTATTGTAACTTTGTAGCTCAAGACAGGCACCAATCTTTTTTTTTGCAATCTCCCCTTCCAAAAAATTCAAAATTGATAAATCTTAATGCACATTTCTTTTAATTTTAATTTATTAGGGTTTCTTTGCCTTCATGGAGTTTAAGGAATAGGGGATATGCCCTAGATTTGTCTATTTATCACTCCTTTATGTATTTGAGATGAAGACATGTTTGTGTAATTTATTAGTTCTCAGTACTATTCAAAGTATAAGAGACCATGCTTTAATTTGATGAAGTTTTAAACATCCTTTATTCATATATCTGTGAACTTAGCATTCATCCATATTTTAAGGGTCTGTAGCATTTTTATAAAAAATATTTATCATTCTTTAAGATAGGTAATAGGATTACCCTCTTGAGTCCTATGACACTCAAAGTGCTAAATGCTAGGTCCAACCTTGTTCATTGGCTTTTCCTTGTCCTCTATTTGATTTTAAGGAAAATCTTTGTCTTAACCTTTTGATCCCTTGGTTTAGGTATTATATTTTCTATTAAAATTGAGGGTAGCAAGAAAAAGAACCAATAGTATTCTAGACTACATTAATTACAAGTAGGATATGCACAAAATGAGTTTGTTAAAAAGGAATTGGAAAATTTTGAGAAAATACAAGGGATAGTTATAAAGCCAAATTCCATAAGCTTTGTCACTATCCTACCAAGGGTGATCCCACAATAGTGGTTTACAATTTTTGGCCAAACTGGACACTGAAGTTATTATTTTTAACTAATCTTCACATTCGGGCACCTATAGCGGCTAAACCATGAGGAATTTGAAGATAATGCAAACTAGAGTCTCGTTTTGTTTGTAGATTCTAAATTTTTGTTTTTCAAAATTTTTGGAATCAAATTGCACTTATTTTTCCATCTCCTACGAGAACTTTTTTTTTCTTTCAGAAAACAACATTTTTAAAAAGTGACGCACACCGTATAACACAACTTTTTTTCCATGAAGGATAAAATTCTAATTCTTTTGAATTTCAATTTGTAACTCCGATATCTAGTGCTTCCACTTGGTTAGATAGTTTTTTATTGAATATTTTTTCTTTAATCAAGTTTCGAAGTCAAACCAATTACAATTTAGACACAACGCGGTTGTCTATATCAAAATTCAATTTTTTTTTTTTTGGATCAAGGACTTCAATATCTGGTGCACTCATATTTTTCAATTTTTTTTTTGATAATCTACTATTTTTCCACATGTGCAAAACAAATACCTTCATTTTCGGTGAAAAACCTATATTTAATAAAACTAAAAAAACAAATACATAATAAAACCAAAACATATCAAAATTATATTTGTTGGATAGCTCGTTCCGATGACTACCTAATTCTAGTTGGGTTTGTGAAGTCTCCACCATTTTCATGTTCAAACCGAGCTTTGAAGTGAAAATTTTTAGATTTTTTTGTGTCTGAGGGGGAGAATGAGTGTTAAGGGGGGTTCGAGCAAACTTTGGTTAGAGCGAACCACCTCACATAATGCATTTTTATTTTGATTTTGGGTGGGAAACTAGGGAATGAGTTTGCTCGAACCCTGGTTTGAGTGAACCCCTTATGGGTTCGATCAAACTAGTAGGTTCGTACAAACCCCTAAAATCACATTTTTTGGCATGGGGTCATTTTTTGTGAGTTTTCCTTCCTCATTGGAATTGTAACCCACTATTGTGGCTTCACCCTATGCCAAAACAAAGCTTTAGAACAAGGTAGAAATATCGATGAAAACATAATGGAAAGTGGATTTTTGTCAAATATTATAGTTGCAAATGTTTTGATAGATATGTATTTGAAGTGTGAGAGAGTACATAAAACACATGAGTTGTTTAATAAATACCTAAAAAGTGTGGGTTCATCGAATGCCATGATTGTGAGATATGCATAAAATAGTGTTCATGAGGGTTTAAGGATTTTTGATAAAATGCTCTAATTAAATATGATCGAGCAAGGAATGTGAATTGTTGTAAACTTGCACAAAATGGTCTAGTTAAAAAGTCCTTGAATTTTTTTAAAATCAAATGCAACTAGGAGGTATAAAGCCAATATTCATCTTTTGCTAGCAATATCCAAGTCGATGCAAAAATGACCATTTATAATATGGTATAAACACCCATCAAATAATAATGAAAAGGGTATTTTTATCTAACATAGTAGCCATGGTATAAACAAAATGGTCTAGTTGAAAAGGCCTTGGAAAATTTTAAAATCAAATGCAACTAGGAGGTATAAAGCCAATATTCATCTTTTAATAGCAACCTCCAAGTCTATGCAAAAATGACCATTTATAATATGGTATAGACACCCATCAAATAATAATGAAAACGGTATTTTTTTATCTAACTTAGTAGCCATGAATACCCTAATACATATGTATACAAAAAAAAATGGATGACCTCCTATATCTTCAATAGGATATTGAACTCTTTGATGAAGCTCAACTCCAAGCATGAAATACAATAAAAAATATTTTATTTACATGAATATATATATATCTTAAAATTCCAAGAACAACAAAATGCACCAAAGTTATAGTCACAAGCAAATTTTGTTTCTATTGTTTTCTAATGATATTTGAATTTTATTTCCCCCTTTCATCTAATTAGTAATTTGATTTAAATCCACTTCTATTTAACTGGATATAATTTTTCAAAAACCATGGATTATTTGATGTTGTATTCATTCTTTCAACCATCTTATGTACTCTTTATCTTGAAATTCTATTTATTTTTTATTTGAGTATATAGTGAGAAAATGATCTTATTGTTCATCATGAATTAATAAATGAATATAATTTGTTTAAAATTTTTGTTAGAATTTAGTACTTGACATAAATAGTTAAATAAATAAATTAACATGCTATTGTTAATTTAATAAATAAATTTGGTTTTGGAAGTTATATTCCCGTAATTAGTTTCATATGAGAATAATGGCCTTATAAAGCCAATACTATGTAGTAGATTTTTTGTAATGTGAATGACTGAATTTTAATTTGTGAGCAATCTCATTTTTTCTCTCATATTTCAATATTGTATTAGATTAGGTTTCTTCTTGGACCTCTCTCTAATCACTCTCCATTCATTTATTTATTTCCCACAATAGTGTTTACAATGATACTCCAATGAAGACCATGTGCAACTACTATTGTTTTCTACCATTCTTGCATTTGTCAACAAGTGAGCAATGTCGACCATGTGCAAAACCCTTTTTGACTCCATCATTCATCTACATTTCTTCTCTTTCTCTTTGTTGTGTTCATTCTTGCCATTGTTTAACACTTCACTCCATTCATTGATGTCATTCCAAAAATTTAAAATTTATATATCCCCCAATCTATTGCAGAAATGTGTTTATATCTGAGTGTTAGAAACTGATAAGGTCTTGAAAATTTGGAGGATATCCTAGCCACTGCCAACAAATGTTTTAGTCATTGCAAAAGGCATGGAGAAAGGTATTACTGTGCAATAAAATATATGCATACATTTTCAAGATTTGATCATTAGCTAATCACGCCCAGTCTTTGAAATTTGATAAAAAGAGGCATTGAAATTGTTATGTGTTTTAATACAGTGAATAAGGTGAACATTTCTGTCAAGGCATTCTAAAAAGAGGTGTTTAGGGCACAAAAGGAGGAGTTATATAGATTCAATAAGAGTTATTTTATTTCTTTATGAGTTTATCCTTTTATTTCTGAAAAATAAAGGTGTGGGAAATATTGGAGATATAAGTATTATTTTTAAGGATGCATTTTATTCAACACAAAATGGATAAATTAAGCCTTTTTAATGAAAATTTTGATGGAAATGATATTCACAGTTGACAAATACATATATAATTATTATTAATTGAAAGAGATCTCTGGGAAATTATTGATGGTATAGTGACAAAGCCAACATATGCAGATGAACTTAAAAAATGGAAGGTAAAAGATAAGAAAGCATTGGCTATAATTGGTCTCAGTTTATCTAAACCTTACTTACATCATGTAGATTTTAAAAAATCTTCTAAGGACATCTGGGAAACATTAAATACTTTGTTTGGATGAAAAGCTAATAGTGTAGAAATAACTATAAAACAAAAGTTGTATGGATTGAAAATGGAAGAATGTGAAGATATAATATACATATCTATAAAATTTGTGTTCATATATTTCCTGAATAAAATAATTCTAAAAAAACATAGTATACATATCTTAAGTACATTTATCTAAATAACACTGGATCTGCACTTTACTGGATCTTAAGTATATTTCCTATATGATGTCATAAAATTTGTATGCTCTAGCACTGGATCTGCACTTTACTCGACCCTATTTAGAGTCGTGATTTTCTACATTGAAGGGACAATTCCAAAGAAAACTAAATAACACTCTGCGCGGCTCTTTTCACTGCCTCTTTGCTACCTTTTATCCTCCCTCGTTACATCGAATTCCACCATTAAATATCTACATTCATTTTCATTGCCAAATATCACAGCAGATTCATTTCCAAAAAAGTCTTACTTTCTTATAAATCGTTAGTTTCTCCTAAAAAGCATGTCCTACTTTCTATTACTTGTATGAACAGATAGTTTCAATCTAAATATTATAAAAAGCTTAAAAAAAAACAAAAAAAAAATGTGTTTATACCTAGCTTAGCTTTTTAGATTTACTTTTAATTTAATTTTAGTTTAGTTTTTTTAAAGTATTTTCTTAGTTTTAATTAGATAATTAGTTTCATATTAGATAAGTTTTTAATTAGATAGTTTAAATTAGTTTTAAATAAATAGTTTAAATTAGATAGTTTTTAGTTTTAAATAGATATTTTTAATTAGTTTTAATAAGGATAGTTTTTGATTTGATTAGTTTTAATTATGATTTTTTTCTTAGTTTGAATTAGTTTTAGATAAGTCGTTTGTCTTGATTAGATTAAGTAGTTTTAATTTTTGATGGTCAGGTTTGGATCTAAATTTTACTTTCATTTTTAGTTTAATTTTTAGTTTTATTTCTAATCGTTGTTAATTTGGGTTTTTGTGCAGGATCGCATGTCAAAGACTTCAAAAGTGGAAACGTAAACATACGTTTGCCAAAGACTGAAAATCAAAAAATTACTAATGACATTTGGTGCAGGATGTTTCTCGAAGACTTAATTTTCTAAAACTGATTATCTTTTTATATTAGATAACATTTCAATTAGTGCTTAAAAAGAACCTTGTTTTCCGTGTTTGGTGTGCTTGCACATTCAGTGTTACTCGATCCAGTGTGTACGTATCATCTCCCCTTATGCACTTGTGCGATCCTGGGTGACGAGAAATACACATTGGTCTCTTTTTATTAGGAGAGGCTTCCCTGAGGATTTTATCACCTCAGGATTTGACCTTGAACACATTTTTTGGCAGGATATATCAAAGGGGGAGAATGAAAGTTGTACCCCAAGGAGTGGCTAGCATCGTTCGAAGCCAAGCCGCAAGACCCTCGGTCCATCGAGACTTGCTAGTGAGGAGAGTGGGAGTGGGCCTCCCAGTACATATAGGCTCTATGTTCACAGATTCCCTTACTAGACATCTCTTGTTTTAGAAGCCAAAATCTTTTTATTTGCTGACGCAGGAGGTCAAACCTCTGAAGCTGTCCCACATACTCACAGTTCTTAGTAGAGATGAAGAGTTTGTCATGGGAGATTCATGAGAACTCAAAGCTTGGTTGACCTAGAGAAGTGAGTACCATGGAGGGGAGCCAATGTGGCCAAGCTTCTAAGTCATCCACTAAGAATAAGCATGATTGGTTAATCCAAGTGGGAACCCAACAAATATTGTACTGACCAACCATAGGTTGTGCTTGTCTTCAAGTCAAGTCAAAACATTTAGACATTGTGCTTTTGTGTTTGAACCACATTCTTGTCACAAACATTTTCAATCACAACCAAACATCATCACCTATCATAACCTTTGAGTCTCTTGCTTCATCCATCATAATAATCATCCCTAAACCATCCATGACCTTCCCAAAGTTTCATTAATCATCCTACAACATCCTAAAACTTTCCTAAAATGGTCCTAATCCTTAGCAATCCTAGTCACAAGCCCAAGGTCATACTTCGAGGAGTCCCTTCACCTAATCATGAAAACATTCCAAAGCCCAAGGTCATACTTCGAGGAGCCCCTTCACCTAATCATGAAGATAATCCAAACCCATATATCCTCTGAGGTGCATCAAACTTTGCTCCTAGTGATGATGAGAACTTTGTAGATCCTAGTGATGATGAGAACTTTGTAGAAATATTAGGTCATCTTGATGATAATATTGACAAGGGAAATATCACCTTAAGTTTGGAATCATACACCACTCCACCTACTAGTCCTCCATCTACTAGTCCTCCATCACCATCTAATAAAATTCCTATCTCAAAGCATACTAGTCCTACACAACCATCACCATCCAACTTCACAAGCTATCTAGACTTCCCTACACATCAGATCAAAGTATTCTTTACACTCCATCCAATGATACCAAAATTCCACAACCCCTTGTAATCTTTCACCAAGACTCAAGAACCTCATTGATCCCCTTATCTCTTTTTGTTTCATCCAAGATGATCCCCTTCCTCAAGAGAAAAGTATCCTTCCAAGTCCTCCTTCCACCTCATCTAATGAATCCATACCATCTCATGATTCCATTGCATCCCAAGAGCATGTTAGTTATTTCATCATATCCAATGACATCCTACGATATGATGATCAAGATATTCTTTCCACAAAATCTTAGGATTCCCCTCCTCATCAAGTTCAAGATATACCTCCATTCAAGGATACCCTTTCATTCCATGATGATGTTCATCCTTCTCATGCTCAAGATATGATTTTCATACCACTTCATGATGGTTCCATACCTAATAAAGATCAAGCTACTAAATATCCTACACCTCGTGATCCTTTTCCAAGTCAAGATCAAAGTACCCCATCATCCCCATGTCAAGATCCTATCACCCATCCTAATTCCCCTCATGATCAAAATCCTCCACAAGAGTTTATCACCACTATTCAAGCTATCCATGATCTCCTTACCTATCAAATGGATTCCCTCACTTTTATCCAAGGTGGTTTACTCCAAGATCTTGTTATTCCTTCCATATCACATCCATTCATGATAGACTTGCATCTTGTTTCATAAATAATACATATCCCGTTGGAAAAAAAAAGTGTCAAAGTATGAACTACAAAGGAAAAGGATTAGGCATTCATGAACAAGGTATCCTAGAACCCTTTATATCCAAGAAAATCCATATTATCATGGCCTTGGTTATACACCTCACACTCAAGACATTGGTACCCAGTGTAAGTCCAGATTCCATCAAAATAAACCCAAGTATCCTAGTCCATCAAACCTTCCATCTATCCTAGGTCCTTATCCTAGTCCATCAAACCTTCCATCTATCCTTGGTCCTTATCATCCAAACCGTAGTTCATCAACCCTTCCATCCATATTGGGGCCCTACATCCCTCCATCTCCTATTCATCAAGAACAACAAAGGCACACATCCTTGATGCCCTCTCAAAATTCTACATACATTAACCCATCCATAATACCTCCATATCATTCATCTCCATCCACCCATCCCATTGCTCTTGGAAGCAATTTGGGTGCTAAATGTCAAAAGCTTCCATATAAAAATCCACATATATCAAAGGATCAACATGTCTCCTTGAAGAGACATGCAAAAATAAAATAAAATATGATCCTAAATCAAAAAATAAAAATTTCAAAGGCCTTAAAGGCCCACAAATCAAAAAGAAAATTTTCAAAGGCCACAAAGGCCCATAAAGAAAAAAGAAAAATCCCAAAGGCCACAAAGGCCCACAAAGAAAAAATCAAAGTCAAAAGCTACGTGGATTCCTAAAATTATCATAGAAGTAATAAAATCTAAGTTGGCATCCAAATTTGCTGATCCAAAATCTTCCTCCAATCTTCCATCTAAAAACCTATCATACTCTAAATCCTTTTTGCTTCCATCACTCCACCACCCTTCAAGGTGTTTGCCAATGTTGATCTTGCCCTCTTTTCCATCTATCCATCAACAAGCCTTCCAACCTCCTATCCATTATCCAACATTCATCCCCCATTACCCTCCTTTAATCCAAACCTTTGCATAAGTCCTTAGCTTCTTCCATCATACCATTAATCTACCAACATTTCTGAGCCTAATCCTGATTGTCATGGTTTATTAGAGCACATATTCAAGGGATATTAGTCATGAAACTTGATTCTTGATTCCTTCCTCCATATCTTCTATATTAATTTATCCCTATCCCTATCCTATCTTCCATATTCCTCTTGCACTCTACACTTGAGGGAAAGTTTCATCCATCCTATCATTCATATCCATTATCCTCTTTGCGTTCATCCTTTACCTTTCCACCTTTGTTCTTGACAGGGTTATGGATCTTCTTGAACATCATACATCTTATCCTATACACTTTTTCCATATCTTTTGTACCATATCCTTCACTTTATCCATATTCCACCATTCTATCTAAATACATCCTTTCCCCTTCCTTGGTCTTGATGAGGAATAGGGGAAAAATACTTAGGAATTGTGTCCATATCTTATCTATTTGATCTTTATCATCCTATTCATTAGCCTTATCCTTGTAGTATTCCATTCCATATCTCCTAGCTTATCAAAATCCATGTCCCATTTCCTTCCTTTGTTCTTGATGAGATTAGGCGCAAAATTACAAACACATTCTTTGGATTTCCTTTCATATCCTTATGCATTACCATTTCATCATTGTTCACACCTTTATCATTTATCCATGATAACACTGCCCCAGTGTGGGTCATCATGTCTCTTTGCAACCTTGAATCTTATCATGCAAATCATATTTAAGCCTAGCTGAAAAACATTATCCAATCCTCATATCTTTTGTCAATCAATCATCAAACAGTCATCAACCTTATTGTACTTAGAGGAATCAGTGATCCTAAGTACTTACCATCATCATTCCCTATGAAATTGATCATTCTTGGCATCCAATCAACCAACCATTATCATCTTTTGACAAGAGATATCTTGCTACAAGTGTGACATGTTTTGTAGTGAATCTTTTATTTTGATCTATCATTTATCCATGGTTGCACTACCTCTAGTGTGGGGCATCTAGTTTCTTCAACCAAGAATATATCACATTTCATTTCATTCCCTCTTTAATGTCCTAAAAAAATCCAAAAAATCATAAAATGTCTTGAAAAAATAAAAAAAATTAGATATTCAAAAAAATCCCAAAAAATCAAATATTCCAAAAACCCAAAAAAAATTCCAAAATTCCAAAAAAAAGTGACACTTTCAGATCACCACATAGCTTTGAACTTCAACAAAATCAAATGCGCCACGGTTGACAATCAAGTAAACATAACAAAATATCTATCAATTTCCATCTTTCAAATCCAACCGAACACATAAACTATAACAAGAATCAGTTCTACACTAAAGCATAATGCATGTTTGTTTGTTGATCTTTGATTATTTTATGATTTTTATCTTTGGTGGCATGTATTTTAGCTTTTCGAGGATGTCTTGGACTAGAGAGGCGAGGATGGGGCATGTTCACTTGTTTGTTGTCTATGGATTGTTTCTTATTCATAGGATGACTCATCTTAAGACATGGTTATCCAAAACCATCGAGGACCTATGAGTCTACTGTGGACGAGAGCATTCCTTTCCTAATAGTGTCTTCCATGCAATAAGTATTCAGCTCATCTAAGGTCCTTATACCTAGATGCTTATACTTCACTGCTAAATAAAAATGCAAACAATATTCAGGTTGTCTAGACATTCATGTTATCTAGACGCTTATACTAATTTGTGACACAATAAGCTCTATGATGATAAAGCACCTTTTATAGCACAAGAAGCTTCATCACCTCCATGTCTTCATTTCTCTTTTCATCCATCATTTCTTCTATCATCTGTTTCCTTCATTATTTCATTTTCTTCATGCTCCTTATTTCAAAGAATGATCAATCGGTTTATCTAACTGATAGTTGTCTTTTAATATCAAATCAATCAATCTACTCCTTGATCACTCAATCATTGTTTTGCACTAGCATCAATCTCAATCAGTTTAATCAGCTTATCAACTTGGCTATAATGATCATTTACATCAATTGTTTAGTTACGCCCATCAACTGTGCATTTTCATCAAATGTGCATCTCCGCATAATCACTCACACAATATCAATTATAAAATCTTCTCCTCGTGATCTATCGAGAGATTAATCTTATCACAACTTGTTCGATCAATCTCTTGAGGGGGAATATCATCTATATCATCATCCTTACCAGGATATCCTTGGGGCATGTATTAGTTAATCAATATTTTTTTCTTTGAAACAACACGACAGGCTGCATTGTTTCAAAGAGGGGAAAAATGTAGACACATAAAAATGTCTTCTTAATCATTTTTATACATTGCATATTTTAATTGATCATCTACATAATGATATCTCCATAAAACCATTAAAATATTATAAGCATTTATAAGCATTTATTCATAACCATAATCCATTTACATAATCATTTAGTCATTTATCCATTATTTATGCATTTGTATATTTCATTATCCCATTTCATAAATATTTATCGTTTCATTAATCATCAACATATTCATAAATCATTTAACCATTTCATAAATCATTAATTCATCCATTTGCATAAATCATTTCACTTTGACCATTTGCACGATTATCCATTTGCATTAATCATTAAAATGCATTCATATATTTCATTAAATAATTTAAAATTCATAAATCAACTTTCATGAAATTAGTTCAAAATTGCATATTAAACTCATAAATGATTTCCATGGAATTAGCTCAAAATTGCACATTTTGAGCTTCCAAACACAAATTATGGCATAAATCAGTCCACTCATTTCTCATTTCTCATTTTAACATTATGCATTCATCTATAAAAACCTCCTCCTTCTCACTTTTTGGGATACACATTTTCTCAATTTCAAAACTCCAATCTCATTCTGATCACATCCGATTCTACATAGCTTCTTGTTCTTTTGTTGCAAAAATCCGAGAGCAAAGACAAGATAGAGTGGAAAGGATAACAATGGAGTTTGATTTGTTTTGAGTGCTCATGTTTTTAGTTTTCACGGTTTAGTTTAGTTTTACATGTGTGTTCATTTAGAAATGCTACATTGATGTTATGTTGAAAAATTGATTTGGATTTATAGTTTCAATTAGTTTTTCAATTTTCAGCATGCACACATGTCATGGTAAAGATGCACTAGAATGCATGGTACCCATGCATACACACAAGTCTCCTCCATAATATACTCTAGGGCTCTACCCCAATCGATTGAGAAGCCCCTCGATCTCCTATTAGGCATGATATGCCCACATATGAGGCCTACGATAACTATGATTGAGTCATCAATGGATCCAATATACCATCATAGACTGATATGTCCATCATCAACATCCTGATCATTGTCACCCAACACTCTCTCAAGTGCCTCCAAACTGTGATCTCGAACGTAGATGACACTTGCTCTAGGAATAGGAACTCACAAGATGCACCATACATCCTCTAGAGTGATGGTAGCCTCTCTTACAGGTAGAATGAAGAATGAGGTTTTAGAATGCCACCTCTCCACTAGAGCAGTCATGAAAGCTCTTTGAGCTTGGATATCTGGCATATAAGAAATGTAGTACAAGTTGATAGCTCTACAAACTCTACCTCTATCTCAATGAAATGAGTGATCTGATCTAGTACCCGAGGTCATCACTCCCATGAAAGAATAGGATTGATTACCGCCTGCAAGCATAGCACCCACAATGTCAATTCATCAAAAATTTGGATAAAAGAATCATTTGGTAAGCCCTAAATCAAAAGAAATATTTTTTTAAAAGTGTCGCTTTGTCATAGTCAAAAGTAGACACTTTACAAAAGCATTGCTTTACCTTTTCAAAAGTGAGCAATTTCACAAATGTATTGTAGTACAATAATCAAAATTGAGCTGATTTTTCTAAGACACTCACTTATGTAAAAGCATCACACTTCTTGCAAAAGTGTCACATCAGTGTTTAGTTGTGTCACATCAAGTTTCAAAAGTGTTGAGTCTAACTTGATGCATTTGTTATCCTACCTTTGTCTATCATTTAACCTACTTATAACTACATGCAAATGTACAAGGGTCAAGTACGTATCGGGGGGTATGCTCTTGTGGGCCGTTGGATTATCAGACTGTATTTGTGCAATGTGGGGAATGAATAGGGTGAGCCATCACGATCAACTCTCAAAAGGGGAAGAAGGATTAAAGCTCTCAAATATCTAAACTCAATGGGTGTAAATGAAATAGAAATGAACCCAAATGCTTATATATAGCCCCTAGAACCCTAGATTTGATCCCTCCATCCTACTTTCATCTCATTTTCCATCTTTTCCATCCCTTTTAATCAATTTCTAGACCTCCTAGGACCTATTTTTTCCTTCTCTTCTTCATTGAACCAATTGTGTTATCCTACCGCGAGCTCGAATCAAAAAATAATTTTTCTATCTAACCTCTTGAGGGGGTAGCCTAGCATCCTCCTATCATTCCTTTGTTCGTTGGGGCATAGTGGGGCATTTTGAAAATTTTCAAATTTTTTTCCCAAAGCAACATGTCTTTGAAACAACGTAACAAGTACGTTATCTCAAAGAGGGGAAAAATCTAAACATCTAAAATATCTGAATGTTTCACACATCACTTCCTCATCATTTTCATCACTTTTTTGCTTTTTTCATCATTTCTTATCATTTGCATCATTGTCACATCATTTTCATCATTAACTTCATATTTTCATCACTTTTTAAAATTTTCATCATTTTCTTCATTTTCCCTCTATTAATTAAATAATTTTCGAATTAATTAATTAATTAATCATTTTTACTAATTTTCCTCTATCCCACCTAATTAACTAATTTTCTTAATTATTTAATTTGAAAAATCTATTTTTCTTCTATCTCACATAATTGAATATATTTTTTAATTATTTAATTAACTAATTTTTCCCTCCCACTTGCACATGGAATATTCTCTTTTCAAAAATGAATATTCTCTTCCTCTCATAATTAAATAACTTTTTAATTATTTAATTTCCTAATTTCCCTCTCAAAGGAATATTCTATTTTAAAAAAATGGAATATTCTCTTTTCAAAATATCTCAAACCAATTTTCTTAAAATAAGGAGATATTTCCAGTTAACTTAAGCTCTCATTCAATCTCTACCATTGATTTTTTTGATTTAATCATCACCATTGATCTTAACTTTCAATCTCCACCATTGATCAAAAAATTGAAAACCTATAAAATAAGCCATTTTCGTCATTCAATTCACCTTAAAATCACCTAGAAGAATTCATGAGCATTCATCAATATTGAGCATTCATTTTTGTAGCAATTTTGAGCATATATTAGGTCACATCATCAATTCAAGATCTTACAACAATCAGGTTCCAAGGTTTGAGAAATCCAACATCAAATAAACCAAAATTTTCACAATGGAATGTTAGGTTTGCTTTAGTTTTGATCTTGTTTTCAATCTTTGTTTCTATTTTTCTTGATCTTTTCCAAAACTAAGTGCATTCAAATTCATTGAGTAGTGGGTTTAATCAATCTTTTCTTTGTGGGTACTTGATAAATATTCTAACCCTAATTGTGTTAATTTTCTTCCTAACTGATTTTGCACTAAACCAATTATACAGTTGTTTGATTATAAAAATAGGTATATAGTTATTATTTTTAGTTTAAGATATTAAAATATTCTTTACTTATTTGGTTTGAATCTTAGAATTGTATTCATATGAGAAAATTAGATTGTGTTTAAAGAAAAAAGAGAGTATTCTTATATATACTATTTATTTATTTTAATTTACATAAAAAAAGTGTCATTTGAATGTAGACCAAATTTAATAGATAAACTTGATAATTATATATAAATCTCATTTTTTATCATGTTGTGTATACTTTGTTTTAGCACATTACAAAAGATATATTTTTTTAAAATTATAGGCATTAGCCTCCTCTACAAGGGGTGCACAAACCCCTCTTAGAGGGGAGTGGGGGGTTACTACCTCCTTCCCCATTTGGAAGGGGTAGCTATGACAACCACACACCCTTACCTTCATATTTTTTTATTTTTTATTATACAAAAGAAATAATAAATAACATAAAACATAAAAAGAGAGTGGTGCTTTTGGTGGTGGTGCTAGATGGCTCTTTGGTGAAGCTCCTGGTTGGCCTCCTGCTGATTCCTCTAAGTGGCTCTCGTGTTTGGATCTGATAGTTTCTCCCACTTGGCAAGAAGATAAAGATAAGGACGATGATGGTTGGTCTCCTCTTGACATCAATCTCGACCCCGTTGATGTATGGGGTAAGTCAGGTGACAAGGACTCTCCTCCCACTAGTGGCACTACTCTTCCCGCTTAGTGATTTTTTTT
>VDFB02099579.1:0-24698 GCA_007258455.2 Sequoia sempervirens | reverse complement strand
ATGGGGTTTACAAGGATGGATATTCTTGGATACCATAGCAAATCAAGAAGATGATCTCGAGGTCCTTCTCTAAGGAATCCTCCATGCAGATAAGAACAATAATAGAATGAAGGGAAGAATGAATTAATGACCGTCCCATACTGGTCCCATTTACAATCCCCTTTCAAAATAATTCCCCAGCGCATCTACTCCCCTATACAACCTGCCAGGGAATCCCCCGGGATATGGCAGTTTACAAATTCCACATTACACCACACATGTCAACAAATTTGCAACCAAGGAGAAAGCCTCAAACTGAATAACACAAGATCATAAACCAAAGTTTCAATAAAACTCCCAAGAGGGAACTATAAATTCAAGAGAAACAAAATAAAGATAAATTGTAGCTACATTGCAACATTCCAATCATAATTTAGAGGCAAAATTAAACAAGTCCTTGAGGCAAATCGGACTATATAACAACTTCCAAATGGCTAAATAGCCTAAGTACATAAATGTAAAATTACACATTGCTGGCACATAATAAAATAAAACATCAATCAAGAATTATAAATAATTCATATTTCAACAATAAAATTTGCACATTACAAACACCACATGACTTGATAAGCCACCTAAGGGGAGGAGGGGAATGGTGGTTCTCTAACCATATCATAAGTATTATATCAAGCAATAATTGGTGGTCCCTGACCACATAAATATGAATAACTAGTGGTCCCCAACCACATAAATATGCATCGCTGGTGGTCCCTGACCACATAAACATGAAGCACTGGTGGTCCTTGACCACATGAATATAAGGAACTAGTGGTCCCTGACCACACAAATATGAATCATTGGTAGTCCATGTTATTCCATCCTTTACCCATGGGTTATAAACATCAAGTAACAGGTTTGCACTATGAACCAACAAGTGTGGCTCTCATATGCGGGGGAGTAGGCCACGGTCAGCGTCCATGGGAAGATTACAATGACATGACATAGATCCTTTATCAGGATTAGGGACAACACCCTGAGCTCGTAATCTTCTAATGGTAGACCATGTGCCTCTCAACCCCTATTTACACTAGCTGGCATCATACTCCCATAAGGGGGGAACCAAATGCTAGGGGTACACATTTAACATAGAAATAAAACTAACACAAAGGAGTACATCACATTTCATTTAATAGACACACTTATACACTTAACACATTTATTTTAACTCACAACTAGCTAGCTTACATAAAGACCATCACAAAGGGTACATATAGGAGATCATACTAGATGTCCATCACCCTTATCCCAAGTCAGATACCCTATATCTCATACTTGAGGCACAACACATTTACTAGTTTTCACTTCACATGTCATAACATAATACACTTTATGAAATCCACCATATTGTAGAAAAAAATCAATTCATAGTTTACATACACTCCTTTTCTTTTAACACTATTCACTTTGCTTCTTAATTTTTTTACATATCTACTCACTTTGTATACGTAAAAGGAATCACTGGTTGATGCACAAATGTAGCTTATGTATATTACTCCATCTTCCTAAAACTTAACAAGACATGATGCACCGCACTGCCCATCTTACTAAGTTAGTGTTTTACATCTCATATAGGATCAAGATTGGTTCTCTATGTATATCCATACTGGTCTTCCTCTTTTATTCAACCATGGTTTGATATGTTCACTAATATATCAATATGGGTAATTCCACTATAATTTTCACAACAAGCTAGAGAAGGTTTCTTACTTAATAAGGAAGATAGTCAACTATTTTTGTTTTGAATAATTGCAATATGAGAAAGGAAAGCACACTCAATGCATAACGCACATGACAAATCATGGAATAGTAATTTTCACAACTCATTAATCTATATATATATATTTTTAAAAATCTTGCATTTTTCTACCTAAGGTTGACTCATTTAATCACATGTTATAATCATCATTTTTATAATCATAGTTATTTCTAACTTCATAAGGTTCAAGGACATGCGATAAGTAACAATTCCTACATTTAAATTTTCTCCATTGTATTTCTCTGACACACACACACATATATATTTTTCTCTAGAGTACTAGAGAATTGGTATAAAAATGCACAACATTAGTTGGGAGTATTTCATGACAATTTTCGTATCCATGATGATACCATTTAGTTTCTCAATCACTTAATTCACTATAAATCTACATATTTCCTCACCCAATTTATAAATTCAAACAATTGATTCTTTTATTTTGTCATGTACACAACCTTAAAGGTCAACATCTAATTGAATATGTTATGACTTCATATAATACATGTATCCTTTCTTATTTTGGAACCAACATGTCTTTAGCTCTTAGCTCATTTATAAGAGAGCTAGTAATAGCATGTGTTCTAGATAATGTTTTAATTTCAACACAAATTTAGATACAGTCTCTTCACAAAGATTTTATGTTTAATTTCTAGAAGTTATTTATATAATATCTAATTTAATTTTCATCTAATCTTAACTTAGTTGTTGTAGTTCTACTAAATTCACTAGGACTCTGTTTACTAGCAAAAGTGTTAGGATAACTTAAGTTTAACCATTTAATTCAAGGTAAAATATGGTTTTGACCACTTTTAAAAATTAGATTTACTATGCATTGTAAGGCTTTGATCCTTAGTTGGTGCCATCATACATGAAATTTATCCAACCAACCATAAAGTAAATTATTTGTTACTTCACGAGATTAACTCTTATAAACTTGTGTGTAAATCAAGATCTTTGGGTCTATGGATAGGATCTAGATATACCATGGTCTAAGGTGTGTAAGATACAAATTCATGAGACATATTATTACCAATTTCTGAACAAGTCCTTAACTTAGGTCCAATAATCTATATCTTATTAAAGGTTTAATTTTAATCTTTGACAATATTTTAAATCCCAAATGTATGGGGTGCTCATATTGCACATAATACCAATTCTGAAGATCTTCTATTGTTTCACTCTTTTTGTTATTTTGATTTAATCAATTTAAGGGTTGTGGAGATCTAACCTTATTCAACCACAACCTTTAACACATTAATCCCCTTTTTGAGGTTCATATAATTCCTTCCTTTACCTAATGATACGTCTTCAAAATAATAATAATATATTTTCATTATATATTTGTACTAATGTTTCTATAAGCAAATATGTTTCTCCTAAAACAATCATAACTTCAAGAAGTAGCATAATTATTGTATTTGAGAATTATAGACTTAGGAAGCCAACCAAATAATGTTTCTACACATCATGATGTCCTATAACACTATTCATGCACTTTCTAAAAAGATCTTGCTTCAAAAACTAAACTATACCTTTTTAAGGTTTAAGAAAATTTTATGTCAAAACACTATATTAACTCCATAAGCCTTATTAACTAGACTAATATGTGGCTCAAGTCATTCACCTCATTTACTTAAAACAAGGGTCCATGTTTTATATTGAGTTTCTCCTAAAAGTTGAATGTAAACAATTCAATTCATGCTCAACCCATTTATAATGGTCATTTCTTGGCCAATGGGTACTTTACAATCTTATTTGGGTTGGATAAGTACAACTAGGTTCATCTTTACTACAACATTCAAGTCCCTTAGAGTTTCCCTTATTAATATTTTATTGAGAACACTTGAGTTGGTTTGCACATTATCCAAGCAATTACTACCTAATTTATTCCCAGAGCTCCCTAGAGTTGCAACCTAGGGCTCTGATACCAAGTGTCATGCCCAGAAATTTCACCTCAAAATGCCACCAATTTTTTTTAAAAGCTCAATCATTAGGTTATTTAACTCTATACTTGTCAAGCACACTTTTAATGTGGCTCACTCACTCAACACATTTTACACAACACACCATCATAACATTACCTAGCTACTTATTTTATCACTATTGGATGATACTATATTGACTAAGAAATACCCATGTGTTATTATATAACAAAAGAAGCAACATTTGTGTCTACTTGACTAAGAATCCTCTATAGTAAGTATGTTACTAACGATAATAATGTTTCTAACCCAAATACCACGAATGAAATAGCTTAATATTCAACATTCATCCCAAGATAACAATGTTAACACTTCTTCCATTTGTGTTAGGTTATACTATTATTATTATTATTTTCCTTATCTTAAGTGATAATGGTAATAGTATTAATAGCATGAGGATTTAAGATTTTCCGTGGTACTCCCTCTATTATCAAATTTATTTAATTACTCAACACTGTTCAGTATGTTGAAAGTTTATAACACTATTTTAGCTTTTACTCAATATTTTTGTTTAATGAATCAATCAAGGTTACATTTAGAACGGTAGTGAACCACTAGTAAGTACACACAAATCCCTTATTCATAATAACATCACCCATAGTGGCAACAATAATGAAAAAAATAATCATGAGATTTTAAAGATTCTATTTAATTAAATGTTACTATATATATTTAGTATTATTGTGGATATTACTCTTGATATTAATGATATTACCATATTGACTACTACCATTAATAATGTCCACATTGATCGTATTTAATTTTATCAACTTTTAATCATTGGATAAAATCACAATGTATAAAAGACATCTAGTATTAATGTCATGCTCACTAATGCCATTACTTACATTAATTTCAAATATATCATAATATCGGTATTCTTAGTGTATTGATCCTTAATATAGCCGGTAAGATAATTGTTGATACTAATGTTCATCAAAAACCAAAAGATAGAAAAACAAAATTATTATTGTTTTATTTATTCGTTTAATTGTCATTTATTTAAATTCACTCATCCCTTAAAATACATAAGAATGTAAAATTACAATAATTTAAATTTATATTATATAAACCACTTTATAAAATAATTTAAAATTATAATAATTTTGATTATACTTTACAACTAAATAAATCACTTCCTATATATTTTAAAGTAACTTTAAAAGAACCTAAAATAATTAATAGAATATTCCCCTCTTTTTGTGTCTATTTAAAGGGAATGGTGGAGATACTTAACTAAATACTTAATCTTTATCTTTATGCATACACTTTTTTTAAAGTAATAAGATCTTTATTAAAGAAGTGGGATATACTCTCTTTCCTTACATTGGGGAATAATTCAAAGGTAAAAATCCTTAAAGGCCAATGTGAATGGGTATTAGCGTGGAGATAACGAAACTACATATTAAGATTGAACTCCTCGGTTTTAACATAATCCACCTCCTAAATAAAAATGACCTTGCAAATTTATTTATTACGGAGGATATCTCATTGTCATATCCAGCAAAAAAAAACTCAAGTATGGGGACCATATTGGAGTGCTTATTCCATCAAAAAAAAAAATGCAGCCATATCCTTCGCTAAAATTAATTTTGTCCCCCAATTTGAAATGGCTACGGGATCACTGTGCCCATTCTTCATAACTTGATCAAAATTGGGAACATGTATGTGCAAGAAATACAAATCTAGAGGATGAAGCTATAGAACTCCATACTTACGACAAAAGATCTCTAAAAAAAAAGAATACATTGATTCTCAACTCCTTAATTTGTGAATGGAAAGATATCATAGGTGAAGCATCATGGAAGAAAAACAAATGAACACTCTGAATGAGATTATCATTAATACACGTGATCTCAAAATAGGTTTGGTCTCTGGATCTAGTTCTAGAATCTAGAGTTCTACTACAGTAATTACGTGTTCAACCTCATACAATCAACTGAGATACAATTTGACTAAGATACGAATTAGGTAGGTGCAAGTTGAGCACAGTTGGCAGGCCCGATAAACATCTAGTAGACCATTTAAATGCACACTGACCACTGGCAAGATGCAACGATTGAAGACTGACACACAACAGGTAACTTGCAAAAGCCTGCTACCTTCACCAATTGGTCGCTTTATTTAAGCAATAGCACATCTACCTAAACTGTTAATAAAATGTTACAATGACAACATATCCTATTGCATTCAAGTATTTAGATTTTCTTGAAAGTCTGATGTATCCCAAGGATAATTACGAATTCAAGGGAAAATATGGAGGGGGTATTTATGGGAGGCATGAAAGATTAGGAATAAAATAAATGATGGCAGATTTCAGTATTATTATCACTAATGCTGCTTGAGGGTCACTTACCTGCTTGCCACTGCAAAGATAAGGAGGAGAGGCAACAACTGCTGGTATTCTCTTTGACTACCAAATGCGGCTAGAAGCAAAGCTGCAAACTTTTCCAACATCCTCACTGTGACAGAAAGACCGACAAGGGAATAGGGCATAGATTAGTGGATAAATGAATCTGTTTGAAGCCATGTAGGTTTTATGAAGCTTGCTCTTGGTTGGGTTCCTGGAAAACCTAAGCTATAGGGAGGAAGACACCCCAGCTCAAAAGAAATGAATGTGGCATTTTGATGCGTTTGTGTTGATTATAATGGTTGGAGGTAAGACAAATGAGAGATGTTTCATCTTCGAATCCTACGAGGTCGTGAGAAAAGGGAAGCTTCTTCCAAACAATGCTTGTTAACAGATTTGTCTTGTATTATTCTTGTACTACATATATATCTATATTTTATTAATTTATTTGGTTTATTTTATGCATTTTGGGCACTAGTGGTTTAATGGTAGTATTACATTCTTCTGGTACATATCCAGGTTCGATTTTGGCTGGTGCAATTCATTATGAGTTGAAAGTTAGGTTTTTTTTTTTTTTTTCCTTCTCCCCAAGCAAATATCATACATTATATTCATAAACATCGATTTAGCTATTCTACAACATTCAAGGAAATGTTCCAAAGGACCATTTTTATTTTTTATTTTTTTATTTTCTTGAACTTTGTTATACCACTAACATTTAGTAGACAAAAGGGAGTATATTGTTGCATCCTCCAAGGAATGTTTAGCTACGCACAACCCCCATATATGTTGTTTACCAGGATACATTTTTATTTTCATTCTTAACAAAATACTTCAGACTTTTATCTCAGCCCACTTCACAGAAAGCGGTTAGAACAAGAAATGTTCTATCTATTCATTTATTTATATTTCCTTTTTTTTTGTTCTATCAACAAGGACATAAATAGCACATTAGTATACATAATATATAATAAACTGAAAACAACATTTTTACACTCTTATGATCTTTTCTTTGCCATCCTACAATAGTAGTATCGGATATCTATATTTTTCCTTTAACAGATCTTACATTAATTTGAAAATGAAATATATCATAAAGAAAATAAAGGCATGGAGTGTGAGTGTTTTAATGAACTGAGGCCCATAATTTCTTTTCCTTTCCAAACTAATCCACAGAGAATAGCTTCCTCATTTCCTCATGGAACAAGAGGGCTAATGTATATATATATTTTATCTTTACAACATCACAAGAAAAAGGGACAATAACAACCCATTACAAGAAAATTTTTAAGAAATAAAATGAAGGACACGCAACTGACTAAGGCTTGCTCTCATTTCTACATTGAACAATATGAAATTCATCTTCTTGCAACTTGTAACTCTACCACTATGTTTGAGAAAACAAATGTCATACACACCCATGAACAAAGTGTTGCTCTTTTCCTCCTTTCATTTGCAACAAAATACTAACCTACAATATTGTAACCATGCTTAATATTGCATTGAATAACATACACAATTTAGTAAGGCTTGCTCTCTACCCTACCGTAATGGCGTCATGGAGCCTCATGGGCTCTAGCCATACCCCCGAGCAAGGAATTATTTTAGCTCCATGATGATAAATGGAGTCTTTTCTCATTTTTACAAAGAAATAAAACTAACATAACACAAACTTAATGTATCTAAGTTCTCTACCTTCCATTCTTCACCATGATTCATTCCATATTTCACATGCTTACCACCAATAACAAAGGGAAATAGTAGTAGGAGAGAATACTTATCTCTTTATATGAGGAGGCTAACTCCTTGAACCTTATTTCCTCTGCCAAGCCATCTTGATCATTCTCTACTATCTCCATTAGAGTTCTCCAAGAGGAGAAGTGGGCAATGCCCAAATCTTCCATCTTCTTGAGGTATATAGGAATCTTCCAAACTTACACTCTTTCCCACAAGTGCTCACACATGTGTGAGTCTTGTGCCAATTCCAAGAACTTTTGGGGGGGGTTGAGAAGTTGAGAGTTACAAGTCACACTTCCCAAGCCCCGACACTTTTTGAATTCGTCACATTCATGAATGTGGACTTTTGATGGGTCTTTTCACATCCAAGGACAAGTTCACATGTCAAAAAGGTTCCAAACCCATAGGTATAGGTCCTAGGGGTCTATTCTTGTTCAAAAACCAAGGAAATTGACTCAATAATCCCTTTTTAAAACCCACAAAAGAATCCATACGAATTTTGAACCTGACCAAGGGTTCCAACCCCAGCGAAACTCACATCACATATCCTACAATTGGATTCTTCTCAAACATAATCACCCAATCAAAAATATAACCTCAAACCCTTCTAAGTCAAATAGGGCTACACTTAGAACTTCCCAAAGATATATTTGATTTGATTCCAATATTTATCCATCCTCCTATTTGCATATTTGATTCCTTAGCCCTCCAATACATTTACTCTACTTGCTTTTAGGTCTCAGATGTAGTTAAATTTATATCCTTAACAAGAATTCTTTTGATTTGCACTTGATGGTTATCCCTTCTCATGCTAGCACTGTTATCTTCTCGACCTTTAATGTTAATCCCACATCGACTCATTTAATTTCCTGCACAACATAATTAAGCACAATTAGACATATTAATAAACAACATTAATTGTAAATTGAATCTTTGTAACTTTATTCATGAATCATTTACATAGCTAATTACTCTTCCAATGTAATACGACACAACAATTATCTTATTTCAAATTCATCTTATAAGTTCGAATCTCATACAATAATTCGCATGCACATACATCTTCATTAAGTAAAATAACATAACGTAAAACTATAAGGTTATTGTTAGACAATCATCTTCATATTGCTTGCAATATATCTAACCATCTTTTTAGGAGGAATATATAACACTTTAAGATTGTATTAGTCACATGAAAAGAGAGGCCTTACAAGACCCCTAAACATAGTGAAAGAATATTTCTTTGTTTCAATGCCCCTACTATCTTTGATCAACTAATTTAGCATGTAGATGTTCTGAAAAGAATCATAGTGAAGTTAATGTCCAAGAGGCACTTGAGATATGATTTGACACTAGGTCTACATGTAAAAAATAGCTAGTTGGTCCATTTTACACATCTCTGCTAATAAATATTTGGTTGATATATAACTATGTGCTAAATTCAAGAGAATCCAATAATGTGATGCCTTTATAAGTCATGAACTAGCAACACCTATAGGTTTAAAGATATTACGATAAAAAAAATATTTTCATGAGGTAAATTTAATTGAGGTAGTTGATAATTTTGAAGTGTAACTTAATGCATATCCTAGAAAAAAATCAATGGATATTATCATAGGTTATTTTCACAAAAAATGGGGTATGTTGATGTCTAGAAAATAGGAAACCTCAATTGGTGGTATAATTCATATGAATTTTTCTTATACTACTATACTATTACATAGAAAGGATGCCCAATTACATAGAGAAAAGAAAATGTTAAGTATAGTGGAGAATCTTAATGAAGAAAAAAAAATGTATTACTTAGAGATCGTGTAACATGCCCATTGTTCTACCTAGTAAATCTACTAAGTTTTAGCCACATGTAATTGTCTATGCATCTAATATAAATTAATAAAAAAAATCGTTTTCCATTCAATAATAAATGCATCATTTAAAATATAACTTTATCCAAACTTTTCCATTGTATAATCAAGGAATCATTCCAATAATATAAGTATGATCTAACTGTACATAAATATTTCTATATAGATGGACACATGATTACATAAATTTCTTCAACAATCTTACAAGAACTAGAAATACAAATGGTCCAAAATGTCCTTCTTCCAAATCTTGGCTGCAAACTATATGAGGAAAAAGCATCACTCAAGTGTTATTATGCCAACCATGGACTAACTGTGGTCCCCACCAGATCTACCAAACTAGTAAGATGGCCCTACCGTTCGACAAAGAGATTGGTTTGGTAGCCTCATGGACTTTAAATAGCCTTTTATAAGCATAGTGACGTGTCCTCCAAATCTAGAGCTACTATAATTTCTACTACCTCATATATGATTACCCCAACCTAGAATGTAAATTGGATCACACAGTGAACTGACAGTGTAGATAGTGGCTACCTGCACTACTTTGGCCAAAGATTCATCACCTAGTAACTTCAAGTGAAGTCATCTATTTCACCACATTTAATTGATAAATTTGTATTGACCATTAATATTCTATTATAAGGCTATCCACTTTCTCATGGATTTATCCTAATCCCAAGAATAAACTTCCCATTAACTTATATCTAATGACATGCTATAAGATCCATAATATATCTCTATCTTATACTACACACCTAGATTATTGTCAAAATTTATGTATAGTTCCAAAATTCTATGAATAGTATAAATGGTATACAAATGTCTAAAACCCATGATAGTATATTTATCTATAAATATATAACCTCAAAGAAAGGTTTCCCAGAGAAAGAGATAATCAAAAAAATTTCAAAAGACTTGCAAGCATCAAACACTCTTAAAAGATAATCTTTCCAACATGAAATCATAATAAACAATATTTTCAACATAATGACAAGGGATTAGAAATCAGCATGAATTTTTAGAGCTCCAATTGAATAATATTCCCTCATAGCTTAATGGCTCAAAATCACTTGCAACTTCCACTACAAACAACCCAAATACCTCCACTAGCTTCTCTCTAGATCTCTCAACAAAACCAATATAAAATAATGAAACTTTGTCTATCTCACCATTCTCAATTCTCTCACATAGAAATTGCAACAAAATAACACAAGGAAAATAAAAATGATAAGTGTAGCAATTAGTAGAATGAGCACCTCTATTTATACTAATTTGTGAGCAATCGAAGGCTACAAACAAGTCAATATTGTTTCCACCTTTCTAATCTCATGCAACGAATCACCAAGTTAACTCACAAGTTTTTAACACATCATAGTCCTCACCATTTGAATGGTTGCCAACTTGATATATGGGACAACATGCTTAAAATAAGTTTCCTAATTGGAATTCCTTTACAAAATGCTACTAAGTTTTCACTTGACTGAATCTCTATTCTATTTGTAGGCCTATGCATATTTTGAAGACCTCTAAAGCACTCTAAACACTTGCAAGTATGGTGCCACCTCCATATGCTTGGTGCCCCCAATTATAGCATGGGTTTGATAGATTCAAAAGGATTTAAAATAGTTTCAACTTCCTTCTCAAATGTTTACATAGTAGAAACTCAACTCCTACGTGCTTGTTCATTGGTTTAACTTGGTCTTCATGTGCTAGCTTGCATTCAACTAAAGATTGTGCCTCTATCATTTGTGCCTTATACTATATTAGGGTATGTGTAGGATCATGGTGGGCCAAAAAGTGGCAATGAGGAAAAAAATACGTCTTTCATCGACCAAAAAATGCAAAAAATACCGTGTTGACTTTTTTAAGGCTTGGGTGTCAGTACAAACCACCATAGCAAACACCAAACCTAGTTTTACAAATTAGATATCTGATTTGTAAAAAGCATATATATAGAAAAATTTGTCGTTGTTTTAAAGTTATTTCATAGTCAACAACCCGCGGGCACACAGTGAATTGATTCTTCACATAACAGATATTCAATTTGGCCAAAATATGATTTGAAAAGGTAAGTTTTTTTTCTTTTATTTGATTTGATTCACTTTTGAATTAGATTTGAATAATTTCAAATAGTTTTTTGTGGATTTTTTTTTTAAAAAAGGGTTTTTGATTGAATTTTTAAAAACTGAGTTTAGAATGGATTTTGATTAAAAAATGAATGTTTTTGTAGATTTTTTTCAAAATAGGGTTTTGATTGTATTTTATGAAAAATTAAATTTAGAATGAATTTTGATAAAAAATAGATGTTTTTGGATTTTTTCAAAATAGGGTTTTGATTGAATTTTTATGAAAAAATTAAATTTAGAATGAATTTTGATAAAAAAAATGAATGTTTTTGTGGATTTTTTTTCAAAATAGGGTTTTGATTGAATTTTTATGAAACAATTGAGTTTAGAATGGATTTTGATAAAAAAATGAATGTTTTTATGGATTTTGATTTAAAAATAGTGTTTCTTATGTATTTGTATTAAAAATTAGAGAAATTTATAGATTTTTGTTAAAAAGTAGGGTTTTTTTTGGATTTTTTTTAAAAACTAGGGTATTTTTATAATATTTTCATTTATATTGTCTAATTTTAATTAGATTAATTATTTTTTAACTTTAATCAGGCATTATGGCTGCCGAGAATGAGAATGCACAAATTCCACCAGTTCAGAATGAAAATTCACTTGATGAGAATCAAAATGCAGAAATGCCAAATGCTCCACCACCTCCACAACCATCAATTGAAGACTTAATTCATGAAAAATTGGAGCAATTGAGGGGAATTTGTGATGATTATAAGAAAATCCCTCGATTATCTTATATGTCAACCACACTGACAGGAATAATTACAAATGTAGAAACCCTCTCCACCCAACATAATGCCTCATTCGTCATGAGAAACCATGAGGGAATATTATGCATGTGGATTGTCTTATGATGATGTGAAAGATCTCCAAATAACAAAAGCCCAAATAGCCTCTTTATTTATTAACCCCAGCATTGGTTTGTCGGTTAATACATTAACAAACCAAAACTTTCTATAAAATGGTGCACACATAGGGGCATAGTAGATAAATTTTGGGATTGTTGGTGTATGGTTTTTGATAAACCACCCAACAATAATCTTGATGTACCTTTTTACTTTATTAAAAAATTATATGTTGAGTTTTCGTTAGGGCATCATGTCAATTACTTTGACATTAAACCCTTCCAGGGTGTTGGTGGAGGTATGCCCCAAGATAGGCTAGGGGTAGCTAGAGTAGTCAGGCGCCCACATGTTCCCCATCCTCCCCTTCCTCTGCCACCAACAGTACAACATCCAAATATTATAGAGGATGCAGCCACACAAACTATCCAAGCCATTCACTCTTTGAGTGGTCTTTTGGTTTACCATGCTTCTTCAATAGCTCAGCCACAGTTTGGTGATCTTGGCGATGGATCTAGTGCTACTGCATCATCATCCTCGGGTCCACATATTTGTGTGCCACATATTTGCAATACGTGCCAACAAATATGCGTGGGTCCTATTGTACAGCCCCTTGAGCAGCCATTAGAAACTTCTGATTCTGACATCCAGGATGTGGAGATTATAGCAAATCACATGCAGGGGAGTGGAGCACACCCTATAGAGTCCTCTCCTACTAGAGAGGTGGACATTGGAGTAGTTACACAGGTAATATTTAAGGTGTAAATTCATAACTTTCATTTTTTAAAAAATGAATATTAATAAGAGATAGTATCAAGTACTAATATTTATTTATATGGTCTATTTAACAGTTAATGTCTGAGGAGGAGCTCACATGGGTGACTGATAGCACCCTTGGGGCCATTTCATTTGGCCTCGAGATGCACATAGTATGTATTTTCGCACTCACTCATTTACATTTTTTTACTGTATACTTTCTTGTTATTTGAATTGTCATTAATGAAATTATATATTAACTTATATGTTTATCTTATTCTCTACTTGTAGGAAACACCTAGTATGAGCGAGGTGTGATGCTTTATAGACTATGGAGGCACAATTTTAGATAAGGGAAAGGTAATTGAACTCAAATTTGATTGAATTAAGATTTATAAGATCTTTTATTGATTATGCATACATTGACATAGATTCGTAGTTTCATATGTACTTGTCATTTTTATGTACAAGCAGTTGTGAGCTATACATCATTGTTGATAAGTGCCACAACACCTAAAGGAGTAGGTATTCGAACACTTGAAGGAGGAGGTGTTGAAACACCTAAAGGAGATATAAAAAAAATCAGCCTAAAGAGGTATGTGTTTATTTTATTTTGTGCTTGGTAAATATGTTCTTATTAACAACAATTCTATGCTAACTTGGATCAATTTCATGTTTTTGTTCACATATATAGATTGATGTTACAAAATTTGGTTTGGTTAGTTCTTTGAGAGGGGTATATTCTAGGACTCCTGACCCTTCAAAGAGATGTATATTTTAGGTAATCAAGATTTCAATTATAGAGTTCAATTATAATTCAATGTGTATTGATTTTTATGTTAATTATTCAATAATAAATTATATAGTATAACTAATCTCAATTGTGGTTTGACTTTTTCATATGCAGCTACCTTCAAAGCTAATGAGTGCTTCAAAGAGGCTCCATTTTGATGATCCACCAGTAGTTGAGGATGAGATAGACATTTTGACATGTAAATTTTGAATAGATACTGAGATGGCATATGCCACATATTGTAAAAAATTGTTTGAGTTGGGGTTGATGAAATATTTGTATATGGACATGCACTTGATTATTGGATAATTTGATATATATAGAAGTTGACAATCAAAATTTAATTTCCTCCTCAGGTGCATGATTAAACTCTTTGAAAATTTAATCAAGTGAGAAATGGTTAAATATCAATGTACAATAGCATAAAAAGAATGGTTAAATATTATGTAGTTTATATTCATATTGTTGATTACATTGCATTGCACATCTTTCAAACTCAAAGCATTACTTCACATTGCATAAGTAACAGCTAGATGTTGATAGATGAAAAAAATTCAATAAAAATATAGTTTTTACAAAGTCAACCTAAGCAGTTATGCAATTAATTCACATTACATAACTAATAACTAGGAGCAGCTATCAATTGCATTAGCTTATCATGGAATTCTATGAGACCACATTTTTGTGAGGAAACTTGGCACAAAACTCATAAAAAATGAAAAAAAAACACTCAAAAAAAATTTAAAGGGGTCTTAGGCCTACTGCCCCCTCATTCCACACGCTATGCAGCCATTTACTTGTAGTGTAGGGGCTGAACAATGGAGAAAACATGTAAAAATAATAGATATATATATATAGATGCGTAGCCTAGAAGCATGAATTACGATTAGAATATCACATAACATCATATAAACAAAAAAAAACCATTATAAACTTGAATGTCATTTAAAACATGCAAGATAAATATTCATCATTGAAACTTGAATTGTGGTAGCTTGATATACAAAGTCTATTGATGCCAGGGTTCAATTTGTATGATATTGAAAAAATAAGACAACTAAGTAGAGATATCAACATTCTTCAAAAATCATAAGAATTCTTTTAGAACACTCAAGAGTTATCAGATGTCTTCTTGCAGTCTCAAAAGTTATTTTGTATCATTATTACATTGGTCTTGAGAGTGGTAGCTTAATATAGGTCCACAATACAAAACCTAGTTTAACTATGCAGTGTAACAGTGGCATAGGAAGATTTTTCTTTGAAAGCAAAAATGAAAGCTCAGCCTCTTGGAATGAAAATGCTTGTTTGCAAAAAAAATGAGTAAGAATGAGATAATTAAGGTGTTTGAAGTGATTTATAGGTCGCTTTTAGGGTTGCTTTTAGGGTAGTTAAGGTGTTTGAAGTGATTTAGAGGTCACTTTTAGAGAAGAGAGATGTTGAAGAGTACATCAAGTCAGTGAGAATCGAAGTGTAATGTGTTTTAGTTTGTGGTACTCCTTTGTTTCTCTGCAGATGTGTGATAAATTCTTAGTTCAATGATGTTGAACAATTTTTGAAAAAGGAAAGTTTTGTCATGATCTGCATTCAATCCAACAAGAAAAAATGAAAGCTCAGCCTCTTGGAATGAAAATGCTTGTTTGCAAAACAAATGAATAATAATGAGGTAGTTAAGGTGTTTGAAGTTATTTAGAGGTAACTTTTAGGGTGGAAGGCTTAAAAATCCATTTTAAATGCACAAAAAAGAATGAAATTACTTCAAACCAAGTTTGTGAAGAAGTTAACTATATTACCCACTAGTTTCCCTTAAGAGTTTAAAGTGCTAAAAGGAAACAATATTTGAAGGGATATTTATCAAAAATCGTGATGCTTACAGACTCTCTATCCAAGGATATGGGATCATGTTGGGACCATCTACAAAAACCTCTCTCGGTTTTTGCTATCTCGGAGGCATTTTCTTATGGTGATGACTTTTCAGTGGAGGGAAAAGTTGCCAGATGCAAGAAATGTAAAGTTGCAAAGTGGTGCAACTTTTATTCCGCAACTCATACGACCAAACAAACTGTTCCAACACATCCTAATGGGTATGTTTACATTAGGGATGGTCCTCTATTACACCCAAATACACCGAATCACTCTGAGCTACATTGGACCGGTGATTTCCCTTAAGAGTCCAAAGTGCTAAAAGGCAACAATCTTTGAAGGGCTATTTCTCAAAGATCCTAATGCTTACAGACTCTCCATCCAAGGCTATGGGATCATGTTGGGACCATCTAGAAAAAACCTCTCTTAGTTTTTGCTATCTCAGAGGTGTTTTCCTGTGGTGATGACTTTTCAGTGGAGCAAAAAATTGCTAGATGTAAGTAGTGTAAAGTTGCAAAGTGGTGCAACTTTCTTTCTACAACTCGTACCACCAAATGGATTGTTCCAACACATTTGGATGGGTACATTTATGCTAGGGATGGTCCTCTCTTGCACCAAAATATGCCAAATCACTCCAAGCTACATTGGACCAACAATTTCTCTTAAGAGTCCAAAGTGTTAAAAGGCAACAATATTTGAAGGTCTATTTCTAGGAGACCATGATGCTTAAAGACTCTCCATCTAAGGCTATGGGATCGTGTTGGGACCATCTAGAAAAACCTCTCTCAGTTTTTGCTATCTCGAAGGCGTTTTCTTGTGTGATGACTTTTAAGTGGAGGGAAAAGTTGCCATATGCAAGCAGTGTAAAGTTGCAAAGTGGTGCAACTTTCATTCTGCAACTCATACGACCAAACGGACTATTCCAACACATCTGGATGGGTTCATTTACGCTATGAAAGGTCCTCTCTTGCACCCAAATATGCCGAATCACTCTGAGCTACATTGGACCAACAATTTCTCTTAAGAGTCCAAAGTGCTAAAAGGCATTAATCTTTGAAGGGCTATTTCTCAAAGACCGTGATGCTTATAGACTCTTCATCCAAGGCTATGGGATTTTTTTGGGACCATCTAAAAAATATCTCTCAGTTTTTGCTATCTCAAAGGCATTTTCCTATGGTGATGATTTTTTAGTGGAGGGAAAAATTGCTAGATGCAAGCAGTGTAAAGTTGCAAAGTGGTGCAACTTTCATTTTGCAACTCGTATGACGAAACAGACTGTTCCAACATGTTCGGATGGGTACATTACACTAGGGATAGTCCTCTATTGCACCCAAATACACCGAATCACTCTGAGCTACATTGGATCGACGATTTCCCTTAAGAGCCCAAAGTGCTAAAAGACAACAATCTTTGAAGGGCTATTTCTTAGAGACCGTGATGCTTAAAAACTCTCTGTTTGAGGCTATGGGATCCTGTTGGGTCCTTCTACAAAAACCTCTCTTTTTTTTTTGTTATCTCAAAGGCGTTTTCCTGTGGTGATGACTTTTCAGTAGAGGGAAAAGTTGCTAGATGCAAGCAGTGTAAAGTTGCAAAGTGGTTCAACTTTCATTCTACAACTCGTATGACCAAATGAATTATTCCAACACATCTAGATGGGTAAATTTACACTAGGGATGGTCCTCTCTTGCACCAAAATATGCTGAATCACTCTGAGCTAGATTGGTTCTGCAATTTCCCTTAAGAGTCCAAAGTGCTAAAAGGCAACAATCTTTCAAGGGTTGTTTCTCAAAGACCGTGATGCTTACAGACTCTTTTTCCAAGGCTATGGCATTGTGTTGGGACCATCTACAAAAACCTCTCTCAGTTTTTTCTATCTCGAAGGTGTTTTCCTATGGTGATGACTTTTCAGTGGAGGGAAAAATTGCCAGATGCAAGCAGTGTAAAGTTGTAAAGTGGTTCAACTTTCATTCTGCAACTTGTACGACAAAAAAGACTGTTCCAAAATGTCTATATGGGTACGTTTATGTTATGAATGGTCCTCTCTTGCACCCAAATACGCCAAATCACTCTGACCTACATTGGACCGACGATTTCCCTTAAGAGTCCAAAGTGCTAAAAGACAACAATCTTTAAAGGGTTATTTCTTAGAGATCGTGATGCTTATAGACTCTTTGTCTGAGGCTATGGGATCATTTTGGTACCTTATAAAAAAACCTCTCTTGGTTTGTGCTACATTGAAGGCATTTTCCTGTGGTGATGACTTTTTTAGTGGAGGGAAAAGTTGTTAGATGCAAGCAGTGTAAAGTTGCAAAGTGGTGCAACTTTCATTCCAAAACTCGTAAAACCAAATAGATTATTCCAACATGTCTGGATGGGTACATTTATTCTAGGGATGGTCCTCTTTTGCAACGAAATACATTGAATCACTCCGAGCTACATTGGACACAGTGAAATTAGGTGAAAAATTGATGCAGACACATGGGCACAATCACAAACTCTTTGCAACCTGCCTATTTGAGGCATCTAACAAGATTATTTTGACCTCTTTGGACAGTCCAAAACTCCCTTAAAACTTGAAAAGCAACTAAATACAAATTTCCCTCTTTAACCCCCTTAAACCCTTGTAATAGTGAGAAACTAGTTTTTGTCCAATTACTCCACAATTTTCCAAAACACCAAACAAAAACATGACTGATTCAAACACCCATATCCAAGTTACACAACATATATGAGAAACAACATAGACTCCTTGGGACCAACAGTTACTTCCTATACATTCACCCTTCAACAGGCTACTCAATTAGCCCAAAAAATGCAAAGCAACATACCTTCAAACACCACACAGACCCCTAAAAACTTGGGGAAGAAAATAAATTTCCAAGAAAACAAAGATTCTACAATTGGATTCCATTTGTATGGACCTGTAACCATCAAATCAAAAAACCCTTGTTTTTAGTGTAATTGTTGAGGGTTTATTGGATGTAGCACTTCCACAGCCTTTCAAACTCTTCCACCACCTTAGACACCTTTATTTAGGCCCCAAAATGCTTAGAAAACAAAGAAAATTCTGGTATCTCAGAGATTTTTGCAGACCCTAGGGTAAAAACTCTATTTTCAAGTGAAAAAAAACCACCATTTTTAGACCTTTAACTCTTAATTTTATTTCAAAACCTAGTTCTCCATGACTTCCACTCTTGAAATAATGTCAAGACATGTAATAACATTTCTCCATAAATTTTTTATACAAAAATGCTTGAATGGCTTGTGCACAAGCAGAAAACACAAGAAAAACAATAAAATATGAACTGAGCAATTGAAACTTTATTGATTCAAAGAAAACAACTCCTTCAACCAAACCTATCTCGAGCCCTTGAAGGCCTTAAGTACACCTACATAACCCATGAAACCTCCATATAATTCCTCCAATTTACAAAGCAATGGGAAGATAAAGCCATGTAAGTGGTTTCCCCAAACTAATTGCCACCAAAACCATTCTTGATAGTTTAAAACCATGAACCACCCCAACATGTAATTATGATAGCACTCAAGATAGAATCCATGAATAGATAATTTATTCGACCAATAACTCGTCAAGAGCACAAATTCCCAAAACTAGCCCTCCACTATGAACATATCAACTAAGTAGGAACCCATAACATTATGGAAAGATGATCCACTTCTCCCAATGTAACTCCCAAGCATTACATGTGAGAGATGGTCAATTTCATTGATGGCAACGATTGTGTGACTCCCATTGATGACCTTCTTTATTCAATGCCATTACAACAATATCCCAAGCATTCCAAAGAATACTAATGAAAACAATATTTCCCTCAACACCTCATGATCATTCAAGTACTCATTCTAACAATACAAGAGATTTACACATCAAATTGCAAGTGAATATAATTTACTATATCTTAACATAAAAAATGAAAAACCTAATAGAAAAATGTATCAATGATGTAAAAGGATGTATAAGAAAGTTCAAATTTGAAAAAATATACAATGTAAACTTAGAAAACTGTAGATTTGAAAACCTTAATAATGTAGAACCCTAAAAATAAGGTTGGAACAAGTGTAGGATTGGTTGGGCTCAACAAAATATAAAGAAAGAAAAAATTTTATTTATGAAGTTAACCTAGGATAATTAAGTAAATGCAATCAATCAAACACAATCAACCTAACATAATTAAGGGTTGATAGGGGTATTGGATAATTAAGGGTTGATAAGGGTATGAATGTTTATCTTTGATCTACTCTTGAATATCTAGGGACTTGGTGGTATTTAGAAATATCATAAGGCTTGTTGATTTCTCATGGTTGGATAATTAAGGGTTGATAAGGGTATGAATGTTTATCTTTGATATACTCTTGAATATCTAGGGACTTGGTGGTATTTAGAAATATCATAAGGGTTGTTGATTTCTCATGGGGAGGCAAGTTCTCCTAGATCAATCTCCAAAAAGTGAAACAAGATTAAAAATAGTTGGAAAGCACTCTAGATGTTCAAATTTGTTACTCATTTTTATTGCATTGAATCAAAATGTGTCACTATTAATTGCTCCAATGCTATAAGATAAATGACTATTTTCATGATTATAATGAATATATTGTATGTTATTAATGCTAGCGTATATCATCAAATTATGGCAAACATGTGTTTAGTCAGCTCAAAGTGGGTGAATGATGCCACTTAGCCAAAGTTTGAATTTTGAATTTTAAAATGAAAGGGAATATGTTTGTGACCATGACATCACCCTTGCAATTGAAGAAGTTTCCTAGAATGGGTTAATAGTTAAATCTAAGTGGCTAACCATCAATTCTAAGCGGCTAATGGATAAATGAGGGAATACCCATTAGTGAATGTGATAAATGGGAAAATAAGGTAAATGTATAGATGTGTGTGAATAAGAATAGGATAGGGCTAATTGTATAGTGATTTAAGTATGCAAATTGATAAAAGGCTAGAGAGATGAGCTTGAATTTACATGTTGAATTGTGAATGACACAGTATGCAGAAATTTTACTGCTACAATTACACACATATTGATTTACAAATTCTTTGCATATGTTATAAATTTACTTCAAAATTGATACCTATTAATACTTCTTCTTTAAGAAAACATGATTATGTATTCTCTAATAAAACTTTCACTATAACAAGACTTCTTGCAGTTACTTCAATTGTAGCATACATAATTTCATATTGCATCTATCAATGTGCCCATTACATCTTCACGTGTGATTGCTAGTATATGTATGTCTCTTCAAAAAACATAGATGGGTTAAGCTCTCTCCTTACTCTTTTAGTAAGAGATAGAGTAAGAGATAGTAGGGGAGAGTACTAGATAGTATTACAAAGCCTGGTTCAAACAAGCATACTGATAGGAAAGAACCAAGAAGAAAACCTTTGGTTGTAGCTCGATTAAGTAAAAAAATAGACCCCTTTACAAAACCTGAGTTTCCAAAATACAGACCCCTTTACATTTTAAACATACCCTTTATACAATGCTAGACATTTGACCCATATTTCAAAAAACATCACTAGGTATAGATTATGCCCATACACAATTATGACCATTTTACATTGTTTCATATTTGAGAATTCAAATTTTACAAAATTTTCCTATTAGAGGCATTCAGGGCACAGTCTTCAACAATAGTAGTATGTTCATGTTCTAGACTGAAAAGCACCGTACAAACCATCAAGGTAGCTTAGAATAACCAATCTATATTATTCTAAATGACACAAAATATGATGAGATGGTAATGCAAACTATAAAAGACACTTAGAATAACCAATCTATATTGTTGTAGTCTATTGCATACCTCTCTAAAAGGATCAAAGATGGCTATTGTTGCAGTAGGTCCATGATCAATCATGCCAGGAATATTGCAAAAGTGGGAAAATGAGAAATCTATATTGTCACAATAGAAAAGATGCTTAGACTAACATATCTATATTAATATAAACAACCTAAATGATGATGAGTTGGTGATACAAACTATAAAAGATGCATACCCTTCTAGGATCAGAGCTGGCTATTGTTGTAGCAGGTCCATGATTAATCGTGCTAGGAATATTGCAAAAGTGGGAAAATGAGAAATCTATATTGTCACAATAGAAAAGATGCTTAGACTAACATATCTATATTAATCTAAACAACCTAAATGATGATGAGTTGGTGATGCAAACTATAAGAGATGCATACCCTTCTAGGATCAGAGCTGGCTATTGTTGCAGCAGGTCCATGATCAATCATGCCAGGAATATCGCAAAAGTGGGAAAATGAGAAATCTATATTGTCACAATAGAAAAGATGCTTAGACTAACATATCTATATTAATCTAAACAACCTGAATGATGATGAGTTGGTGATGCAAACTATAAAATACACATACCTCTTCGAAAGGATCAGAGTTTACTATTGTTGCAGCAGGTCCATGATCAATCATGCCAGGAATATCACAAAAGTGGGAAAATGATAAATCTATATTGTCACAATAGAAAAGATGCTTAGACTAACATATCTATATTAATCTAAACAACTTGAATGATGATGAGTTGGTCATGCAAACTATAAAATACACATACCTCTTCAAAAGGATCAGAGTTGGCTATTGTTGCAGCATGTCCATGATCAATCTTTCCAAAAATATCGCAAAAGTGCATACAAAATATCACTATTAAGGACACCTGCATTGCAATAGTATATAAAATATCAGTATTAAATAAAGAACACTAATGAAATTGGCATCATAATGAACATATGAATTCTACCTTTGCATTCGAAAATGCTCTTTATTCAAGTGTGCTAAGTCATCCTCTTTGTAAGAGTACCAATATTTGCTTCATGATCCAAATTCAGTGTCATGAGTTGTTTTTGTCCTTTGGTCCCATATGATGCTTCAACAACTTAACATTTAGTACTTTCTAACAAGATGGGCCATGAAATGTTTTTGTTTCTCGTAGTCTTCAAATTTAGGTATGTCATTCTTTCTAATCATGTATGTTCGCAACCAAGTTCTTGCAACCATAACTGAACCTATAGGATACATGAAACCATCATCATCTTCCATTAGTTGTGTTAGCTTATGCTTTACCCACACACATCGAGTCAACCAATAGTTTGATCTCTCTTCATTCCCCTGCAGTGCAACAACTGCAAAAATATGTCCTAGCTGTAGTAGATCTGAAAGCAAGTCATAATCAACTGAACTTTCCATTGTGTCATTTTTCATGGATATTATTTGAGATAAATGAGTTAGATACTATGGTACCCATGTATCCACCCACTCACTTGACTTGAATTGATCCCACTCGTATTGAATACAACTCTGACAAAAACAAGCCAACTCTCAAGTCCAAATGGTCCATGTGCCTGCATCTGAGCTTCAAAATGAATGCATCTTTAAAGAATATTTGATTGTATGACAATCCAATCTGCCTCCCACTGTACCCTCCTCAACGAACCAAAAAAAATTGTGCACTATTGAATCAAGTGTCCCTCTTTGTGACAATGTTGAACTACACCAATCAACTATAGAATGTGCATCACTAAATTTTGCTCCTAAAATATTCAATTGCTCCTTAACTAGAGCTCTCTTTACGCATGCACCTACTCCATCATGCTCCCCTTCCCCATGTCCAGCTTCAAAAAATCTCTAAAATATGAGGTAGACCCCTCTCTACATGCATTCTAATCAACCAATAAAACATATGAGCATTCTTGAATTGACTTGTTCAATTATTTGACCAAATTAGATGTCGGCCCAATGCTATATCATGCTCCTGCAAGAACTAAAAAAAAATCTCGAAACAATGTTGGACATACTCAAACGAGTGAGATCTATCATCACTCATATAAAAATGATACTCTTTGATTATCTTTTGATCCTCTGTACTATCAGGTGCATGTCTAAACGTTATGTAGACAAAAATAGTAATCTGAATGGAATTGTAATATTGAGATTGTACCTCATTTTGTGGTTGCAATGTGTAGTTTTCTACAAAATCAACCACTGCTATTATAGTGCCAATAGGAAAAGAGTCCTTACACATCCTAAATTGTTGATCCAACCATTGAGACCTATGACTATGCCTTGCATACTTGTAGAAAAGATTGTCCTTAAAATCTGAAATAAAATCAGCAACACTGCATTCTTTTGTAATCAACTCACATCTAGAACCTTCACCTCCACTTTACAAAGTATATTTGACTATCTCATATCTCTTTTTCTCAACAAGCTTCTTTCCAAATTCATGTTTGGAACTCTCATGAAAATATTGAACAAACTTTGACAAGCCACCACATTGTGAGCACTTTGCATTTAAACAATCATTTCTATAGAAAAAGCAACCATCATCTCTAGAACATAAAAAATAGATCTAGCAAGTCCCTTGATGATTTCGGAAGATGCATTACACCACACTCCTACAAAATTTCATTAGTATGGAAAGTAGAACGGATATAGCATAATAGCTCATGGTACATTGAAAACTCTACATGGTATTTGAAACAACAAGTATTATGAATCTTAAGAGGCACACAATAAAATGGCTTCAAACCTTCAAAAGTCCTTTGC
>VDFB02099578.1:0-19414 GCA_007258455.2 Sequoia sempervirens | reverse complement strand
TGCTAAGAGAAATATCATCGATGGTGTTTTTCACATCATATGTTGCCATTGATGCCAAAGGGGGAGATTGTTGGATATTTCTAATATGTGGTTGTCATTGATGTCAACGCTATTGGAATTAATGTCTTTAAGACTATATATGTCGAGGATATTCAGAAAATTGTAATAAAATAAGTTGCTGCAAGTTGTCGATTGATGTAGTGAGGATTCGATGGTGGCTAGCTCGTTATATTGATGATAAGAGGTTGTGAATTAAAGGGTTTGTTTTCAAGTACATATATTTTATCCACATGAAGTTTCAAAGGTTTGAATGAAGATTTGATTGAGTTATGAGTATCTGTGTTATGACAGTTGTTATGTTGCTTCAGTTGGTGTTCCTAAAAAGAATGATGTGATTCTAGTAATTTAGGTTGTTGTTGATGCTTATATGGTGATTCATGAGCTTGTGGATGTTTCTAGATCATGCTCTATCTATGTTGTTGGTCACATTGATTGTTGTGCTCAAGATTGGTGATTTTCTTACGTGAGTTCATGTTTCAATGATCATATTGACAAAGTGATTGTAGCATGTTGTGGATCTTTGAGGAATAATTTTTGAAGGTGTTTTGTATTTGAGGATGTTGTTTTGGGTCCTTACTATGTTGTGGCTGACATTGTTTGGTTCGCATTGATGAATTATTTATTGTTTTGGTCTGACAGTTTGTACAATTTTTATATTTTGTTGGGCCGACATGTAGTCGATGTTATCCTTAGTTGTGGATATATATAATTGACCATTTATAACATTTAGAGGTGTGGTGTGTGATGTATGTTGTGTGCTAAGTGTGAATAATGTTCTAATATTTTGAAGGAAGAAGTAAAGTGTGAAGAAGAGTTTATGTGCTTAATAGGAATTGTAATCAAGCATTAGAAGATGTTTCTCAGTTAAAAATCTTCTGGATGTAATCCGAATGTGTTTGTAAGATAGTGAGTCTTCTTTTGGGTAGTAAGCCTTTTTTTATTTGAGTAGTGAACTCTAGGAAGTGTGCCTAAAGGCATGTGCATTCCCAATTTATTATACTTTTATACTTTTAACAAGGTATAATCTTGTGGACTAACCTCCACTGTGGTTTTTCCCCTAATAGGGTTTCCACATAAAAAATCTTGGTGTTATGTGTGTTTTTGATGTGGTGATGGTTTATGCTTTCATGTTTATTTATCAGATATGAGAAAAAGTTTAATAAGTATAATTTATGTGACAGCTGATTCACCCCCCCCTCTCAATTGTCTACCCTTGTGTTGCCAACACCTTCCTCCCCGTATCTCATATAAATAATTTGAACATGAAGAAGAGGTGTTGTATTACCTTGAGAAAGAATATCAATGATATCTTGTAGAGAGAATTACAAAGAGTTCAACTTGTCACCCCGTGAATCAAAATACCCTCTCAATGAATGGAGAGGAATATCTTCCTTATAAGGATGATTTTTCTGAGTAATATAATGACAAGGATGATCAATACACTACATAAATGTATACCTCCATGAGAAGAGGAGGTGAATGCAATGATTATGCTGTGATCGGTCCAAAGTTTCAAGATAATTATAGTGTTGATACACATCAACATGAATTGCTTGCTCAAAGTATTGAACATCTAAGAGAACTCATATAGTTATGCCAATACTCCAAGCCATAAAGTGACAACATCATATCCCTTACATATATAGTATTAGTGCAATTTTAAGATGCATATTAGTAAAAGGAAAGACAAGTACCTACATAATGTGTTGCTACTATTTCTAGATCGAATAAAAATAAATTTTACAAGAGCAAGAAGAAGTAAAACGTAAAATTTGAGAATAGGAACAACAATTCTACTAAGAAGATGATAGAAAGAAAGAAGGACCAGGTACAATAGTGAAAATAAAAAAGAAAGAGGTAGAAAAGACTAACAATGAGGCAAAACCTATCCAACCCCTACCACTAGAAATGTAATGTGATAAGGAGAGGAAAGAACCAAGAGTTATTTAAAATAATCAAGTCATATCTTACATCCCTAATGTAGATAAATTAACCTTCCCAAGCAATCAAATGGACTTGTCATGTGAAGTGGTCAACCCACAAAGCAAAGAGAGAATACTACACATTATATAGGACAACTATGAAGATATCAATGAGGTGCCATCCTTTGATAGTGGTCCTAATCTTAATGGATATGGTGATAATGAAAATAATGAAAGTATTTATCCTCTCATTTTACTTGTCCCTATTGAATATGTAAATGAAAAAATAATCACAAGGAGTAAGGTGTCAGTTGATGCACATATGCAACTCAAGGAAGACCTTAGAGATGCATTAGATTTGGTAAGTCCAAGTTATTTTGAGCCTTCTCAAACTTATCCTCTACTTCAACATATTTTTTTTTGCTGTTGTGCTTTAAGAGATCAAATATGGGTATGTGCAACCTATTTCATTTACTATCAAGGCGTTACATGATGATAAATGGATATATGCACTATAGGCTAATAAGATAACATTTGGAGAAGTTGTTAGTAGGAGCTCATTTGAGCTAATTTATCAAGAATTGGATACACCAATCAACTTGATGCCTCTAATTTATATGTTTTTGAATGATTTTGAAGTCCCTAATAGGTAATATGTAGGTTTAAATGCAACATAGTTCAATAAGATAAATTCCAAGTGTGCATATGCCTTTTTTCATGTTAAGGATGATTCAAGGTATAGGGATGGAATATTTTTCCAAAAGAAAATGAATTATACCCTTGAAAGGAATGATGATAAATAAGGAAGACTTAATTTGGAGGGTCATTAATATGTGTTGATGCATACTAATTTATTATGGAAGGACCATACTGGGTTGTTTCTCAAACACTCATAATGGAGAATAGTATGGCATATGGCATGACCACATGGAGTTACTAAAAAGAATAATGTTAAGGCAAGAGTTTCACATGGTATCATGTGAAGTTGTTAGTCAATGATATTATAGATTAGAAATTCTTTTGTAATTAATTGGTGTTTGGCCTTTGTATATATTGTGTTATTTTATGATGTGTTGTCTTGTAAGTATTATTGTATTGTGTGTGTAATTCATAGTCGTGATCCTTATTTGATTATGATGAAGTGTATGGTCCCATGAACCATTTTTGTGCCTTTTTGGTATTATCTTAGAGCTTTTGATTCTAATTGTGTGGGAAAGTGACTTGTGTCCCCAACCAAAGCTAATGTTTGAGCCTAGTTTCGCAAGCCTTACAATTTATAAAATTGGCCAGTTATTTGCCTCTTTATGTGCTTTCCCTATTTTTCATCATAGATATTTGTATTAAAAACATTTAATTGACCCATTCCCTTCGTTGATTTGTTCCTAAGTGTGGCATCTTTCTATTCCCCTACCCCCTAAAGTGATTAAGATGTTAAAAATCCTAAATTTTCTATGCTGGGGGGAATTTTTAGCTTCCAAAATACTAAGTGTTTTAGTGTTGACACTTTCAAAGGTTAGAGAACCTATTAAACTCCCAATAGGTTCAAAATGTTGCAAAAATGTTGATAAAAGGATGTATTATCGATGAGTTAATTTTTTCATGAACTAATTAACATAGTTCAAGGGGAAGCAAAAAGCATGTAAAGGGAAAAAAAGAAAGAGAAAAGAATGAAAAAGGATAAGGAAAGAAATGTATTCAAAGAGTTAGAATTTTTTAACTCCTTGACATAGGTTCAAAAACTCATGAAATCTCAGACAAGAAGATAAGAAATTGGCTAATTATGGAATGTTGATGAGTTAAAGATTTCTTGAACTCACCTACATATTTCATTTTTTTGAAATCACCAATGAAGAAAAGGTTTACGGTGTTCCAAGGTTCATGAATTCCCTAAACCCATAACAACTTCAAAGGAATCCAATGGCCTTGTTGGATGCAATTAAGATGTATTTTCAAGGGGCTCATGACTTCTTAAACCTCTTGAACCCCTAAGAAAGTTCAAGGCATGTCCAAATATCTACCCCCACCCTTCTCCATATTATTTTTTACCATCCAGCATGAACCCCTAGGAGGAACTAAGACCAAGGGACCAATTCATGAGGTCCCCATTCCCTTCAACACCTCATTCCTCACTATCCATTTTGTCCCAAAGTTATAAAATTCCTTGAAACCTTTGGACCCCCAATCCTTACATTTGTTGTTCCTTATCACATAAAAACTTAACCTTTAAGAGAACCATAGACCTTGGCACCAAGTCCTTGATTCCGGATCCACCCTACATCCCTATCCTTGTTATCTCCTTGTTTCTAGTCCCCTTTCTATCCCCAAACCTGCAACTCCTTCCCATTCTTCCCAAGTCCTAAGTTTTTCTAGACTCTCACTCCTCACAACATCCCTTTTTCCATTCCCTATTTCCTCCAAGAGTTTGAACCCTAACACCTAATTCCCCTCAAACTTTAGAGGCCCATGTGAATTCTTTACCTTTTCCCAAGTTTCATTTCCTTTTCACGACCTTGCATTCATCCTTCTCTAATCCTTAGTGACCTCTTCCTCTTGGGCCTACCCTCTCAGGATAAATTGAAACTTAGAACTTAGTTCCAAGGTTCCCACTTCTAGTATTGGCCTAATAGTCACATCTCCATTCCTCTTACTTTTTTCTCCCATATTCTCTATCCCAAGTTCACTCCTAAGCGTAATCCCTTTGATCTAGTCTCTCTTGACCCCAAGTCCCTTCTCAGTCGTGATCCTTGAGTCATCCTCCATATCCCAAGTTCTCATTACCTTATCAAACCTAAACCATAATGTGTTTTCCTTCCACCTCTTGGACCCCAAATCCATGGAGGAACCTTCCACTCTTGCACTTAGTTCCAAACTCCTTTATCCCATTAAATTCTTGATTCCCACTGATTTCTCCCTCATTGCCTACATTAGGCCTATGGGTTTCTCATGCACTATTGTACATGTACTTAAAGTCCCTTCTAGACCTAAAGTTCCATTATGCACCTTTGTGACTTGATGGGTGAAAAACATGTCCAATTTTTATGCCCTTTTTGCTTCATTTTATTGCCCTTTCCTAGGTTTTCTTGCCATTAATTATTATGAGAATGAAGAAATATTTAATATGTTTTGAAGAATTCCTCTAAAGTGCTAAATTATCGAGATAATAATCTAATTTGATTGAATTGTGACAGGAACTAATCATGTCAAAGGAACCAGCCATATGGAAGATAACTCTTAAGGATCATGGGACACGAGGAGAGGAAAAGGATGGGCTGAATGTGTTGTGAAATTGTTCACTTTTATTTTTGCATTACATTTTGAAATTATTTTTAATGTTGTTTTGGGTTTTTGGCTTGTGGCCAAACTAAAGACTATTAGCATTTGATTTGTTGGCCATTGTCCATAACAAACCATAAATTTTTTGAATCTTAGTCTATTGTATTTGATGTGTTAGCTATAGGCCACAATAGTAAGAAATTGCATATATAAATATGTTATGGGTTAGACTGTATGGGATATAGATAATAGAGAACAAATGTATATTTTGTTTGTATGACTGGTTGGAATGAATTGAATTGGATGATCATGACAATGAGTTAGCGTAATTGATTTCCTTTCACTCGCTTTGTGATCCAGAGGAAGGGCCTACTCTCGGGATGCTCAGTGGCGTTGCTTTGTGTTTGAATTAGTTAGAATTTATATGTTGTGTGGTTTATTTTCCATTAAATGTATTTCATGAGGTGTGATCAGTTTATGATTTAATTTCCTTTTAAGTTCAAATTTTTTTGATACTTGGCTAACATGGTTGATTCACTGTTAAATTCTAGTTTTGTAATTGGTGTGATTAGTTCACTATCAGATTTTTATTTGAAGAATAAAAGGTTTTCAGCAGTTTAATTATTGTTCAATTACATGCACTACTTTTATAAGTTATTTTGTTCTATTCTATTCTGTGAACTTCTTGTCACACTATGAAATATTTGTTACATTGTGAACTTCCTATCGCACTATACCTATCGCACTATAAATTCCTGTTGCAATAGAAAAAAAAAGCTAGCTTAAATCTTCTCCAGAGTGTGAGATGCATTCATCTCCACTTAATTCACTATTTTTAGTCTTTAGGTAGACTATCGCAACACCTTTCACAAGTTTACGATCCTTGGATTGACATTTAAGGAAAAAATTGAGAAAATTACTATGAAATTCCAGAGGATTGATCTAAGCATATTTACCAATTTGATATAATTACAAGGATAATTTATCTTTAATATCAATCCATAGTTTTGTCCAAACATTTTGGCATCATTGTAGGGGAATGGTGTTAAAGGCCTATTAGTCTAGTGAATTAAGTTAGGACCAGTGCGTTAAGGCGAAAGTTTGTGTGACCGTCGACCTCACCCAGGTAATTAACCTTAGTTTTCTTTATTATATATCATATAGATGCATGAATCATAGTATAGATAGTAAAGGGAGATTGGTTAAGAAGGATAAAGGAAGTTTGCAACAAGAAAAATCACAAAACAAATTAAAACCATTAGTTGTGAACATCCCATCCAAAAAGAAACTAGCTGAACCATATATCGAGAAATGTGTCATTGAGTCCACCTTCGAGTCTCCTTTCAGTGTCCAACATGAGTTGCTTGAAGATTCATTCAAAAGGGTTGCTAGGATATTCTGATAATCTTATGAGCTCCAAAGCTAGACCCCAAGAGACCTTAAACCATTCACAACTTTCTACACTCCTTGGGAATTTGGGACTATGGACAACAAAAAAAAACAACAATAACAATGAGAGAGCATTAGCCAACAACAACCCGGTTACTTTTGAGTTTCCCATTTCACATCCAGAAGAGGATGCCCCTATGAAGAACATACCACACTCAACTTTTCCCATCTGTCGAGGTATTTCTATGGAAGACCTCAATATGTTCCTTTTTTAATTTGACATTTTATGTCATAGTTACGACTATCATACTAAAGCAAAAAAGTTGAAATTGTTTCTGGCTACTCTAAAGGATGAAACATTGAGATGGTTTATGGGACTAGGACAAGAAACCATTCATAGTTGGGATGATATGAAGAACAAGTTCTTGGAAAAATACCAAGAATACTGTAGGACCAAGGAAACATGAGATGAGGTATTCTGCATCATACAATGTGAGGAAGAAACTTTAGAAGATTATTTGGAGTGTTTCATATTTAGTCTACAAAGAACCAGGTGCATAGGGTTGACCCATGAAATTATAAAAAAATGTTCTTCCTTAGTGGGATTAGAGATGAATGTTTGGATACTTTAAATCTTATGGGTGGAGGAGATATTTATAAAATGAGGTTTGATGATATCTATGATGTGTGCAAGAACTATTCAAGGTCCACCCGTTCAACTAGGGGGTATGTCAAGAAGCATGTCTCTCCAGGAGGGACATCTAGAGTTACAAAACAAGAATTGGGTACATTACTTGAGGATCTCAAGAATAACTTACTAAGTCACATGAGTAAACAAATAGACACCCTATATATAAGAAGGAAGCAAGAGGAGGCCAAAAAATCCCTTGATGTCTTTTGTCATGTTTGTTGTAAAAGGCATAATGGTAAAGAATGTCCATACAACAAAACAAAAATCTATTCTTTGGAAGATGATAGTAGGGACACCATTCTAAAATCTCTTCCTATAGGCATGATTGAAGTAGAATATATAGATGATTCTGTTTACTTTATGGCCCAAAGGAGACCTTCACAACCATGAGGAGTGCTCCCAACTGATTATCAGGCATCACCTCAAAGTCCTTTTCAACAAAATCCTTTCCCAAACCAACCTAAATGGTTTGGAGGTTGGCAACAACCTCCATACTACCCCCAATGGACACAACAATATTCACATGCTCCACAATCATGGCAAGCATGGCGAGCACCACCAATAGCATACCCACAATATCAATCATTTCCTTCATATCCACCACCTTCAACAATAAATCCCTATCAACAATCCCAACAACTCTTACCACCTATTCCAACATCAATCATTCAACCATCTAGCTCAACTCAACCATTGAAAGCAATGCCTCTGCCCACACAACCATCACCCAATCTGAATAATAAGGTGGCTTAGCCGGTCTATAACAATGAGGTGGTAGGATACCCAACTTATCTTGTCAATGCATTAGAAATTGATGGTGTACAACTAAGATCATGAAAGAATCTTCAAGGGCCAACTATCACAGAGGTAGAGGATTCTCTAGTAGAACCGAAAGAAGAACAACCCAAGCCCCCATTTCTTGATAGGTTGCAAGAACAACCAAAACAACAAGAAACATCTCAATCAGGTTTTGATTTTATGAATGAGTTATGTAATGTTAACATTAAAATTCCCTTGTTATAGGAAATTTGAGATGTTCCAGTGTATACAAAAGTAGTTAAGGAACTATGTGGGAGAAAACAACAAAAGAAGCAGGACCCCAAGATAGTCCAAGTCATTGGACAACTTGCAGACTTGATGTTAGGGAGGATTTATGTTCCTAACTATGAAAATCTTGGGAGCCCAATGATAAAGGTACGTATTGATGATATAGTTATTCCAAATACACTTGTGGACTTAGGAGCAACCATAAATGTAATGACAAATGAGACTAAGGAGAGACTATCCCTTTAAGGACTAAGACCTACTCCAATGGTCTTACAAATGGTGAATCATTCCCTTGTAAAACCAAAAGGTATGATTGAAGACACTATTATTTATGTTGAGTCTTGGGAATATCCCATAGATTTTATGATTTTATAGCTAAAGATTAAGCTGGGGGGATACCCCTTAATTTTAGGTAGACCTTGGTTATCCACAACTAATGCTTTTATTAATTGCAAGTCTGATAAAATGGTGATTTCAAATAGAGAAAAAATGAAGCAACTGACGATGTACCCTCTAGCACAACCATTATTGGAAACAAAGGATCCATTATGGATTGATAGTGATTTAGAAGAATCTTTACCTATTTTGAAAATTGATCAAAGTAGGGAGTTTGAAGAAATATTAGAAGACGATATTATTAATAATTTCTTGCAAAATTATTATTTGGTTGATAATGTTTTGGAGACAATGATTTTTCCTATGGGTATAAGTGACAATTGCCCATTTGGGAATTTTTCATTAGTTAGTAATTCACAATCTATTTAGCATTCATTACTTTGCACCAGTTATTACCACACACTTGTATATATAGTCCATTTTTAGTATCTAGGAATTTTGATCCATCCTCATCCACTTCCCATTTGCTAGCTATAAATACTCCTATCCAGTCTTAGGCTATGGAAATTTTACCTCGAAAAATGCTTAACATAAATCCCAACTTGAGTCCATCATATTTAGAAGACCTTATTGCCATGTTGTGTTCGTGGTAGTTCCTAAAAAGAATGGGAAGTGGTGAATATGTGTAGACTATAGAGCCCTTAATAAGGCTACCAAGAAAGACCATTTCCCACTTCCTTTTATCGATCAGGTCTTAGAAACCCTTGTTGGAAATAAGTTATTTTCCTTCCTTGATGGATTTAGTGGTTATAATCAAATCCGTATAGCCCTGAAAGACCAAGAAAAGACTACCTTTACTTGCCCCTGGGGAAAATTTTCCTATAATGTCTTACCTTTTGGGTTGTGTAATGCACCTGCTACCTTCCAGCAGGTTGTCTTAAGTATTTTTGTAGATTTAATTCATGATTGTGTGGAAGTGTACATGGATGATTTTACTATTTATGGTGATACATATGAGGAAGCAAAGGAACATCTAGAAAAAAATCTTCAAAGGTGCATTGATACTAATCTTTCTTTAAGTCATGAGAAATGTCACATCTTAATGACTGAAGGTATTGTCTCAGGACATTATATTTCTACAAAAGGAATTGAGGTAGATCCCAAAAAAGTAAAGATAATTCAAGACTTACCTATGCCTACTTCTCAAAAGGATGTACGCATTTTTTTGGGTCATGCTAGATATTATAGATGGTTTATCCAGAACTTCAGCAAAATTGCTTCACCTCTTTTCCTTTTGCTAGGTAAAGATGTTGATTTTCTTGGACACCAGAATACCAACAAGTTTTTGAATAAATCAAGGGGAAGCTTATAACTACACCAATTCTACAAGGACCCAATTGGGAACTACCATTTCACATCCATACCGATGCTTCAGACAATTCCATGGGAGCAGTTCTTGGACAAAAGGAAGATTCTCTCTTTTACTCCATTTATTATATCAGTAAGAATTTTATTGGTGCAAAGGTAAATTACACTGTAACCGAGAAGGAATTTTTGGTTGTAGTATATGCGGTAAACAAATTTTTCCATTATATAACTGGGTATAAAGTCTTTGTACATACGAATCATTTTGTTATTAAATTTTTTTATGAATAAGCCAGTTGTTACAGGGTGAGTGATTCAGTGGTTGCTCTTGTTGTAGGAATTTGATATCACTATTCTCAACAAGTCGAGATGTGAAAACATCATTGTTGATTTCCTATCTAGGTTGCAGTGTAATAATGAACCAATTCCGATGGATGATGCCTTCCTAATGAACATCTTTTTGAAATTTCTATAAAAAGCCCATGGTTTGTCAATATTGCTAATTATCTTGTCACATGCAGGTTTCCACCTCACTTTTCTCCAAGAGAATGGCGAAAGCTTATAGGACTTAGTGGAAAATATAGTTGGATTAATGGTTTACTCTTTCATACAAGAATTGATAACATTATGTGTCATTGTGTAGCAGAGGAGGATGTCTTTGGCATACTCCACACATACCATTTTGAGCCTTGTGGAGGAAAATTTGCAACACAACGAACTATGAACAATTGTTTTTACAGCAGGATATTATTGGCTAATAATCTACAAGGCTTGTAAAAGGTTTATTCAACATTGTGATAAGTGTCAATGTATGAGCTAACCTACACGCTTCGATGAAATTCCCTTACACCCACAGTTATCAATTGAACCCTTTGAAAAATGGTGTTTGGATTTTGTAGGTTCAATTAATCCTCCTTTCAGGGATAAAGAGTATATTATGGTTTGTAAGGATTATGTAACTAAATGTGTTGAAGTAGTAGATTTGAAACATGCTAGAGATACGAAGAGAAATTCTTACAAACCAGGGACCCCAGTTTACCTCCAATTTGGTTGCAACATTGGTTCAGGAATATGAAATCAAACACCGCAAATCTTCTCTGTACCATCCGCAAGCCAATGGGCAAGTGGAGGTGACCAATCGAGAGTTGGAGAATAACCTCACAAAAACTGTGGCACTACACAAGAAGGATTGGGTAGATAGACTTCCTGAGGAAGTTTGGGCCTACCAAACAACTTGGAAGATGACCATCAAGTTGACACCATACAAACTTATATATGGAAAAAAGGTTGTTTTTCCCATTTTATTTGAAGTTAAGACTCTTTGTACTACTCTTCAATTAGGGATGAGTCTCATTGAAGCCCAAAAAGAAAGAATCACTCAGCTCCATTCCTTGGACGAGATGTGTCAACAAGCTCTTTTTCACGCAAGAATGGTGCAACAACAACACACACGATGGCATGACCGCTTCATTCGTCAGCGAACATTCCAACCCACTGATTGGGAATTTCTCTATGACTGTCGATTCCAAGACTTCAAAGGGAAATTTCACACTCGTTGGCTTGGTCCCTATGAGATCAAGATCATTTTTGATAATGGGGCTGTTGAATTATACACTGTCAACTCAGAGGCATATGACTCTCATTATTAACGGGCACCGTTTGAAACTTTACAAACAGACTCTTTCTAAAGAAACTTTTGTTTGTGACATGGTGAAGGAACTCACTCTTGTTCTTGTTGCCTCTCTTGAATAAATTAACATAATTTTTTTAAAAAAAGAAAAAAGGGGAAAAAAAGCAATAAAATATCCAACAACAAATACCTTTGGGCATTGTTGGCTAGTGAATACTTGAAAACTAGCTTTCGGAAGGTATTCACTGTTGAATAAACTTAGAGGCAAAAAGTAGTTTTTTGGCATCTCTAGGCAGTGACAGGGTGAAAATTGGGATATTGATAGTCTATTATCATGAAAAAAAGGGAAAGGCTAGTGCGTTCAGTGGTACTTCCTATTGCTAACTCTTCTATGGTGGAACAAGAACCTTAGTTTTGTAGCTCCTGCTGTTGCGTACATGATTTTCTTCTATTCAAGCATTGCTTGCCTCTTTGCCTCATTACCAAGGAGGATTGTGTGTCAGTTTAGGTATTTTTCGTGTGGCTTGGACTCTATAAATGACTTTGGGACATGTGCAGGTTTGGGTATTTTCCCTTCTATCACCTTCTTTGTTCTTGTCACTTACCCAGTCTTCCTCCTATTTTTGTGGTCTCAATGATAGCTCCTAGTGGATCCCACTCTCTACCCCAGATGTCCTTTTTGGCTCCTTGGTGGCCTTCTTCATGATTAATCTGCTGCGCGACTTAACTTTTCTATCTTATCTAGCCAACAATCTTGTCATCGCCTGCGTCAAACACTCTCTTATCTCTACTTATTCTTTTCATGTGTCTGTCGAATGCTACTATTGCTCTCTCCACGTCAGCTTTAAGTCACCTCTTTTGCGGTCATTTTTTTTTCTCCCTCATGTTGCCTCATTATATATTTTCATCCTACATCTTTGCGAATATGCTATGGGATTTCTCCACTCGCCCATTATTTTTCGTGACGTCATCCTATGTTACGGTCTACACACCTTCAACTCTCCAGCAGTCACATCAGCACCACTTGTCTTACGGTTATTGGTATCAAGGAGTATTATTTTCTTCTTTTAAAACTTATTAAGTATTATTCATTTTTCTTAATAATGGCATGGCATGCACGGGACAGTTCATCCTTAAGCTGGGGGGAGGAACATGGGATTAATTCCCGTGATGATCATTATTTTTACAGGTCAATTTTAAATCCAATAATCTAATTGTAATCCCACAATATTCATCATTATTATCCGTCATCATCCAACTCATTCGGTCACATTACCTACTACCTTTTGTAAACTGTCTGTTCATAGCCTTTACTAACCATCTCTATTTTTTATCTTTTTTTGCCACTGTAGCTACTATGTAAGTTGGAAAGGGAAGTTCCTACTTTACTTGGAAACCATGGGAGGAGATCATACATAAAGGGAGCCCACGTAAATGGCGAAGCTCCTGGCTAATGAGGAGGCATATAAAATCTTTAGGCAAGCCTCTTGGATAACATATTTCAGGAAATTATGTGGTTTTGACGATTCGGTTGCTTCAAATTTTGTCGCAAGGTTTCACAAGAACAAAGTCACTTTGAGGGGATTGCAATTTCTAGTAACAGTGAAAATAATTGCTACAATCACTAGACTTCCACAAACCGGTGACTCATTCTTTCCCTCTTCTTCCTCTCATGTCACAGACCTCAAGTTTCAACAAAAGCAATTTCTATAGAGGGGGAATCTATTGAAATGGTGTAGGGCCAAGGAACTAAATGCAAATATCTTCCGCCACCTTGGGATGAAGTCACCAAGTTTTTGATTCACTATATCACCTGCGAGGGAAGGCACATGTATATCTATGCCCATCACTTTCGACTTATGCTACATTTACGTAATGCTATTCTGGTTAACATTCCCTACTACTTGCATTGTTCTCTACAATGGTCATGTAGTTAGTTTTGTAAGGGACATGAAAATTCACTTGCTCACCATGTATTAATTAAGTTAATTGTAATGCATGGACTCCGTTCAACAAAACCTCATATAGAATGTGTTGGGAATAGGATGCCATTTAATTGCAATCCTAAACATTATTTAATGTATCTTCTAAGTCATTGGAAAGTGTTCCCCAACACTAGGATTAGAAAGAGATTAAATTCAAATGAAATGAACATGTAAATTGAAATTTGTAATTAATTCTAAATGATAGGAACATGTGGGGACGCCCAAGAAGAGATCCTACAAAATAGGAGCACATGGGGCACCCACATGGAAGTTGGAACTCACATTGATTTAAGTTAACTATTTGGAGAAAGATAACACTTCAGTAATGCATGTAAAGATCCTAGAAGTCAGGGATTGATGTTTACATGCATGAAGTTTAGTTTAGTTCAGTTCAATTATGGTTTAGTTATCTTTAGTTGCATGTAGTTAGTTTCAGTTGAATGCTAGTTGACTTCAGTTGACTTGGAATGCATGACTAATAACTTGAGTTGCATGACAAATAATAGGTGATACATTTAGTTAAGTGGGGATGATCAATCATGCATGATATTTGTATGAATGGTGGAAAGATATGTTTCAGTTAATAAAGATTGACTTTGACCCACCTTGGGCTCCCAAGTTGGCATCTTGGAGTTAACACTTTTACATGATACGATATTTTATAAGGCTGAGTTAAGTGGGCCCATTCTTGGGTGCCAACTTTGAGGAGAAGCTTACAAGATATCTTTGTAATCAACTTTGAGTTAGGACTTCAATTTTGGATGCCCAAATTGATGGAGGACTTGGTTTGAAATTGTTTTTAATGGAAGTACTCTACTTGTAAAGAATAGGCGTAGGTTTTGTGAGATAAGCTTTGTGCTTTGTAATTGACAACTCTTTGGAGTTTTCAAGGCTCATAATTATCTATTTATTGCAGCAAGTTGAAGAGAGTTTTATCATATTTTATTGCAGGTTGTGAAGAAGAATTGTTGAAGGAAAAAGAAGCATCTCAAGCAAGGATTGATAAAGAATTATTGTAATCTTGTTTTAAGGTCAAATAATACAAGCACTATTGATTCTGGTGTTGGAGTTTTTTCCCGAAAGGGTTTCTCCATGGTATATGTTGTGTCACTTCTATCTTTTTTCTACTTCTACAAATGGTAAAATGAATATAAATAGATAATCATCCACAAAGAAATTGTAACAATGAACACTCATTTAGATCTACAGTATAATAGTTTTACAAAGTATTAAGCTACACAATTACCTCCATTTTCAACAGAATGGGGTGTTTTTGTTAGCCAAGAAATAGGAAGTGATTAAACTTTAGGGCACTCCAAAAAGAGGGTAACAAAGGAAACCCTAGTAGATTAATCATCTAAGAAGAAGAAAACAAAGGAGACCCTAGTCAGTGAATCCTCTAAAAAGAAGAAAATGGAGGAAACCCTAGTTGAATAATCCCCCAAAAAGAAGAGGGTCATCTCCATAATTGATGACACAACCTACAAAAGAATGATAGGACAACCCCAACTAAGTAGAGAAAATGAAAAACTCCCACTTCAACTAGGTTGGATAGACTAGCAGAGGTTGTCAGTTCAATGACTAATGTCAAAATTGTAGCCACAAACCCTGGTCAAAGAAAAGGAAAAGGAAATAGAGAAAGTCAAAACTGACATAAACAAAAGTAGCAAGTCAAGCATGAACAAAGGAAAAGTCCTATCCTCAAAGAATTAGAAACCCTCAATAAAGAAAATGTATGTGGTGATGATGAGGCATCAGGCTAGGAAAAAGACAACATAGGGGAGGAAACTGAAGGAAAAGAAACTAGATACAAAGATGTGTTTAGAGATGAAACCCTCATGCACAAAATGGGGGAAGCATATGAGGGAGGTGGAGAACCTTTTCTTGAACATGAAGAAAAGGAGTATGAAGAAACCCTAAATGAGAGCATTGAAACCCTGAGTCATGAAGAGCATACCATAGGGGAGGAATATAATGGGGGTAAGATCCCTCATGAGCATGAACACATTCCAAAAAATATCCATATTGAAGAGTGTCCTCCTCCATGGAAATCAACAAAGGGAACCATTGGTTTTGAAGAAGCCTCAAAGGCCATTGTTTATTTTACTACTAATACTCCAAAGATGTTGAAATGAACAAGACAACTGAGAGGGGGGGTGAATCATTTGTAACAAATTAAACCTTCAAAACCCTCAACAGTAATCAAATCCACAAGTATTCTTTAAACCCTTATTTTGCAAGTATGATAAAACATGAAATGTACTTAATGGAAACTGAAATCACAAAACCATACATAAGAGAACACAAAATTTACGTGGAAAACCCAATGAGGGAAAAACCACAGTGAGAATTAGCTCACAATATAAGTAATAGCAAAATCGATACGGAAGAGCTCACTGCTAGAATAGGACACACTGTCCAAAAAGGCTTACAGTTAGGGCTCACTACCACAAAAAGAATACAAGAAGATAGAAGAATAATGTTACATAGAGAACACTTCTCAATGCAACAAGGAATCCACCAAAAATTGCTCACACTTTCATAGTCTTGCATTAATTATTTCGGATGCCTTCAACTCACTGCCTTCAGGAACCATAACATTGAAATTTGCACTGCTCTGCTCAAATTCACATCACACACATCACTCACATCAATATTGCATATATCTCACTTTTTACTTCTTTCATTCCCTCACCTCACAACAACACCATACTTATTTACATTGACCTCATCCACTAAAGCCTTCTCTAATGTCGACAACTAGTCATTATACATACAAATTCAAAATAGGTTGCCACCTAAACATTCATGCAATGGATAGGAATGAAATTTGACCTACATAAACCATTAATTAAGACCCAAATAGATCCAAACACAGTTCAACATACTTCACAAGCCTCACATGTAGCGTTAACATAAGGTCAGTCAACACCAATGTTAAAATGCAATAAAACATTAAGTACACACTTCCTCGAATCAATATGAAACTTATAGACAACATAATTCACTCGAACATGATCCAAAATAATCCACATACTTAAGATTCATCAAACATTTCATCCAAGCTCGCATCATACAAACACTTCAACTTGGAACAACTAGTAACCCTTATTTGCATACTGATAAATGAAACTCACTCTGTACTGCACCAAATCAAGTAAAAATTTGAACACATAAAGATATAAACATTATAAGAAACTTCCAAAATCCATAAAACTTGAAGCCAAACAATGGAGAAACATGGAGCAAATACATTTATCCCATACCACATAAAACATCACTGAACAACTAGCTCACACACTAGTGAAAATATCTCACACTATACAACGATCCAAAAACCCAAATTATGAATATAGAAACGTATTTCAACCTTGAATAACCTGTAAGATTTGCACATGCATAGAATTAACATAGAAGAAACACAAAGCACAATACTGGAGCAAACTATGAATACTTGCACAACCCAATTTACTCTGTTTAGCAAATTTTCTCAAAAGCACTTGGAAACCAAGTACTAGAGACATCATATCAACTCATTACTTCATTCCAACTCATCTTTAGACTGACAACAAAATATAGTTCCTGCTGTAATCAATTAAAGACTTTTTAGTGGTAATCTTACCATAAGGAATTATAGGGATTTTGTTATTGTTTTGTATAAATATATAACTGGCTGGTACAATGATACGTAGAGACATCATTATTCATCATTGTTTTGATTTATACTATGAATAAAATAAGTTTTTCCCTTATTCTGATTTATTAGTATTGTGAATGAAATCATCTTGAATGGAGTAATCTTGAAGTTACAAAGTCTATGTGATATGAGCTAGGCATAGGAGCACTTGAGAGCTGGCCACTTGAGGGACTATAGATTAGATAAATGATAAATGTGAGTGAAGTTTATTTTCATGTATTGAGCTCTATTAAGTTAATCCTATAGGTTGTAGTTGAGTTTGTAATCTTTGAGTTTTGTTATTTGAAGTTCCGGAGCACCTACTTTCACTTGTTAGTTTCAAGTTGTTAAGTTGTTTTCTGTTAATTGTTAAGTTTGTTATCAATTTTTAGTTAGATGTTTCATAGTTTCTTTACAATCATTTCCTCTTTAGAAATTTACATGCTTCTTATCTTAATTATCTCCATGCTTTCTAGTTTAATTATTATGCTTTTTAGATTAATAATTTCCTACTTTCTAGTTTAGTGGCCTCTTAGTTTAAAGTTTCATTTCAGCTGTTCCAATCACTTAGAAAATATGAGAGAGATAGTCAAGACGTCTTCTATTGCATATAGCCTCCGAATACTACTTGATTGATACAATTGATGCATTTTCAACTAAAGAGATAGGACCTAACAACAGCCTGTCACTTTTTGGCGCCATTGTCGGGGAAACTTCCTTTTCTAGTGTTAGTAGGAGATACCCTGAATACCTCTTTTGGGAACAAAAATAGTCCTTAGGCTTCCTTTTTTGCATGGTCAAGAAACAAGGCTCCCATGGAAGATTCATACCAAAACCCCCCAAACAACGTACCAACCACAAGTATGGAGGAAGAAGTCTTAGATCAAGAACTTACTGAAGAATTGATTGAGCAGGATCAACCTGAGACCTTCCCACATACCCCAAAAAGAGAACACATAGTTGTAGAGGAGTGTATTCCTTTGGAAACCCTAGAGCCTCTCCCATTTGAGTGAATTTTTAAAGAGGAACAAATCCCCTTCAACATCATGAGTGAACGTAGCAATGCTCCTCACCCTCCACTGCCACGCACATTCAATTATCCTATTGTTATCGATGCCAATGACGATACGACTATGAAAAATATTTTTCCAGCCTTCTTTCCAACCTTTTGAGGTTTTCCTTCTGAAGGCCTTGACCAATTTCTATTTGAGTTCAAAGTCCTATGTCAAATATATGACTACAAGAACAATAACCAGAAACTAAAGCTTTTTCCCTCTACTCTGAAAGACTTGGCAATGCATTGGTTCATGGGATTAGCTTCAGGGTCGATAACCTCCTAGGATGACATGGAGTCTACTTTTCTGGATAAATACCAGAGTTACTGTAGAGTCAGTGATAGGAAAGGAGAGTTGTTCAAACTAAGGCAAAATGAAGACATAAGCCTAGAAGACTACCTAGATAGGTTTATCTTCTTATCTAAATGATCTGGCGAAGAAGCCATAAGTATGGAGATTTTGAAGACCATATTTCTCAAAGGTCTTGACAAAGATGCTCGAAGGAGCTTGGATATAATGGTAAAAGGAGATGTGTCTCAACTAGGACTCAATGATATCATTGAATTATGTTAGAATTTCTCTCATACTTGAGGAGGTATCTGAAAGTATACTCTTTTTAAAGGTTCCAATGAGATAGGAAAACTGTGTGAAGAGCTAGCCAATCTTAAAAATGACATTCTTGTTCAATTAAATACAACGTTGGATGTAATACAGGTGAAAACACAAAATCCTAAGACCTTATCCATCTACTGTCCTAGGTGTTGAAACAAACATCTGTTAAGGGAATTCCCTTTAGACAAAATTGATGTTTGTCAAGTTTGTGAGAAGAGCCATCCCACTAACTAGTGTGAGATTTTGAATGCCATCAAGAATTTTAAGAAAATAACATCTTCAGTTGAGAAAGAGATCAACTTGGTAAATCAAAGAATAGGAGGAAATTTTTCCTACGGCCAAAATCCAAACCCTCCCTGAAGACCTCAACCCA
>VDFB02099577.1:0-63537 GCA_007258455.2 Sequoia sempervirens | reverse complement strand
CTCTCCTTCCTTCCTTCTTCCTCTCCTTCTTCTTCCTCTCCTTCTCCTCCTCCTCCTTCTCCTCCTTCTTCCTCCTCCTTCTTCTTCCTCCTCCTCATTCCTTCTCCTCCTCCTCCTCCTTCTCCTTCCTCCTCCTCCTCCTCCTTGTGGTTTGGAGGTGGTCTACCTCCTCCTCTACCTCTATCTTCATCTCCATCTCCTCGTCCTCCTCATCCCCACCCCCACCCTGTTGTCCAACCTCGAGGTCACCACCATGATAAAACTACCCCTGGCATTGCCAATCTAACAGGTGGCCTGAACCAGTCAATATATTCTTGTGTAGACTCGGGGTCTACCTGCCCCTAATCATATGGCCACAACCTAGCAACCAGTTGTCTAAAACTATCAACCGCATCATCTGGTGGGATCGACCGACCCCATGTTGTCTCCCTGGTGGTGCGAGAAAAAATGGCAACATACCCATCATCTAGTTGATCCTCAATATCACCAAACTACCTGGCTACTTGATCTGGCAAGTAGCACTCAATCATCATGTGCTCTCTTCCCTGTATCAGCCTATCCTACCTTGCATAAAAGAGTTGTTGAACATCATCATACCATGCAGGCATCCCGAGCCAAGGCCTCATGTGGTCATCTTGTCAATCACCCTCCTCTAGTGAGGGATGCCAACATGTCTTGTGAGGGTAAAAGTAAGACCACCTTAGTACCGCCAGACTACTAGATCTTCTGACTCCACATCAACCACTTTAACTCATGGGTGAAGCACAACAATGTGCTCCCAGGCCTAGATATGTAGAAGTATAACTCTAGCACCAATGGCCCTATTATTGCAGTAGGCGAACTCGTGTCAATCATGATAGAGTGAGGCCAGCATCACTGGTCCCCACGCAAAGCACTCTCTCCTATGGAGCATCTACTCCCAAGCTAGACCCCATCCCAAACTGAAATATCGGCCCTGCCGATCTAGTGTTACAAGTCCCAAAATAATAGCTACAATAATCAATCGAAAGGTGGACACTTGGCCTTTGTAACACTTAAGCTCGATCTGGCCCTCAGTAAAGATAATCTCATCAAGCCCCATAATCTCATAACAGGCATCAGTCCTAGAAGTCCATGTCATAAATCACCCTCTCACCATGGATGGGAAATCAAAGAATACACCAGACATCCTCCAAGGTGACAGTCGCCTCGCCTATGGGGAAGTGAAATGATGATGTCTCGATGTGCCATCTCTCAGCTAGCGTGGTCATCATGCCCAAGTGTGTCCTGATGGAAGGTGCGTATGTGACATACCATAGCCCTTTCGCTCCAAAGTTCTCCTAAAGCAACTCATGTAATCCGAACAGTCTGCTGAGAATCGAGGATCGGTGCTCGTGTGAATGTACGAGCTCTGTGTCCTCCTGCACCAGTAAAGCCACACCGTCAAGTTTTGTAAAAAATCAAGATCTCATTTGAAGTTTTCACAACCAAAACAACAAAGGATTTTTTTTTTGAAAATGCGTCGCTATTTTGAAGCTCCAAACTACGTCGTTGGAACCCTCTAAACTGTAAACTTCATCACGGCATCACGCTTGACAAAGGACCTCGACTCAAAACCATAATCTCCAAACCATCAGCTTACATGCAAAGGTGCTTGGTTTGGACTCAAGCAGTGAACTGCCACGTCACATGACTGAATGTTGGCGCTTACACATGTCAATTGTTAACAGCACCAACCTGTGGTCACTTGACTAGTTTCATTTTTTTAAATTCTATTGAAGTGCACTAAGATCAAAAAACAAGCAAGAATACACACTGTAACAGCTAAAACACAGAATTCCGTGACTACCTGGAGATGTGAAGCATTCATTGCACCATCATCTCGTATGAAAATACAGCCAAAAGCAAGGAATTTCAACCTCTATGCAAATGAATTGAAGTGACCCCTTGATATTACACAAAAACTAGGGTTTTTGATCATTGCTTAGGGTTTAGGACCTCAATCCTGGCTTTCACCCCAAACGAGGGTCACACTCATTGTTTTTAAGGCTACGTTTTACATCCTGAACTCTTTTCCTGAATCATTATTTTTAAGTAGATCACCCAAAAAATCCAAATTTTTGTCCGATCTCTCGAGGGGGCAGTATGCCAGCATAATTATTTCATTGGGGCAGTAGTGGGGCATCCAAATTTTTTTTTAAAAAATGAATTTTGATCTCAAGAGGTTATTCTTTGAACCAATGCATCAGGTACATTGCTTCAAAGACGAGGAAAATGTAGACACGTAAAATATACAGATTTATCCTATACACCTAATCCTGATTTACTAACACTAGTTCATCCTAAATCATCTCCTTTACTAACCATTTAATCAAATAATCTTTATTTGATTAAATTCATCATATTCTGTCTTTTAATTAAATAAATCAATTTTGTTTGATTAAATCATCATCTCCTATTAATTAATTAAATCATTTTGTTTAATTAATCTTATAGTCCCTCTTCTAATTAAATACCATTTTATTTAAATTGTTTCAAAGTTATTCTCACCAAATAAATTAATCTTATTTGATTTTAACACCATCCTCAATTAAATAAATCAAACTTTATTTAATTAATTCTAAAATCATTATTTCTCCATTTTGATTTATTTAAACCTAAAAATCCAAATCACAATGTCAATTAGCTAACTCCATTAAATTAATCAACCGTTGACTAATGCTAACACTAATCACCAAACTGATTTTCTAACCAGTACGAAAATCCATTTAATTGATTTATTAAATCTCTATTTTCATTCAAAAAGGCATCAAAGATGGAATATTCTTCAAATTTGAAAATTTCCCCCCAAAAGGACTTGTCCATCCAACAAGGCATTAAAGGCCTCTTACATGTCCTTTTCTTGAGTCAAGTGGCATTTAATTCATTTTTCATCTCCCTCCAACATGTCACTTCTCCAATTTTGAATTTCCACCTAATAGCATTAATGTGCACATTCATCCAAATGTGCTCCACTTCTCTCCACTCACATGTTGACAAGTGGCATTGTGCTATAGGTTGGTTTTTTGTCCCACATTAATCCATTTTGCTTATTCTTCCATCATTCTCTTATATAAATAGAAGGTTCTTTTACTAATTTGGGATCCACAATCTTTGGCATTTTCATCCACAACTTATGCAAGGTCATTATCTTCATGTTTTAAATCAAGTTCATCCATTTTCATCCATTGTCATCCATTTTCATTGTTTTTCATCAATTCATAGCTAGGTTATGGCGAATTTTATCAAGGAACTCTATTGATCAACATCAAGCTTGCAAGGAATTGGGAAAGGGCTATTTTCCACATCAAAATAGCACCAATTCCCCCATGGGATTGGGAGTTTGAGCATTTAAATAGTATTTAATAGATTTTTTATTTGTGTTCAATTTATTTCTTGTTTTCATGCTTCAAATGAATCTTATGGGGAATGATGTTTCTAACTTGCATAATGAATTAATATTGTGTTTGTTGTTTGTGTTTGTGCAAGTCTAGGATCACCATTCACAATTAGAAGCTTAATTAAGTCCAATAAATTAAGGGACCCAAACATAATGTAAAATTGTAAATGTATACAATTTCCTACATTATATTTATCCCTCACTTTAGCGAGAGTATGAACTTACGCTTAGACTCACACTAAAGTAGATAAATATATGTCAAAAGGGGTCCATGTGCACAAATGTTAATGAGATGGGATCAAAAAGATCAAGGAGGATGATCAAGCCCCCAGGATCCAAGATCCAATGGAAAACCAACATAAGCACAAAGGACACACATACATGTAAGACATGTGCAACAAGACAAGATACACAAGCATATAATGTCAAAGCTACTGCAAAAATGAAAAAGGATGGATCAAGCCTCAGTTATTTGTCCAATAGGAATAAATCAAGCCTAAGTTTTTTGTCCAAAACAAAATGCTCACAAGGGCTAGTTCAATCTGGTATACACTAGATGAGCCCCAAAGGCAAAAAGATGAGAAACACACACTTAAGTCATCACAAGGTGTGCACCCATAAAAAAGGTGGTAGATGCACAAAGTCATCAAAAAATGTGTATACATACGTCAACCATACCAAAATTTATACTCCCTGATAATTTTGATAAGGTGCCTCAAAATGATCAATTGTGTTATGCTAATGCTACACTAAGTTCAACTCTTGTGAACAAAAGTGAAGCAAAATGTCAAAGGGTAAGTGCAAAACGATGAGAGGCCAAAAAGTGTCCAAATTACTTTTTCATCCCGAAATAACAAAAACACGAGCGTGTTATAGTAAAATTCCTTGTGCTATGGGTTGGTAGTGACCAAGCCTAGGCTCAGTCATTACCAAGCCATAATGCGAGCGCATTATAACACGCTCATGTTATGGTTTAAATTTCAAAAAATGTACGTATTTTGAATTCAAAAAATGTGCATTTTTTGAAATAAAAAAGCCATCTCCAAAACGCTAGCGTGTTATAATGCGCTCACATTTTGGTCTACATTGAAAAAAATTTCTTCTCTTTTCCTTGTCTCTTTCTTCTTGTTATCTTTCAGAGAAACTATATACATGAAATAAACATTTAAGTATCATTTGACATTTACATATGGACATTTTCTTTATTATACTTCAAGTTATATTTCATGTATATAGTTTTAGGATGTTTGAGAGTAGTTTCAAATCTCTATGAATTATAATTCAAATTCTAGTTTTTGGAAGATCTTAGAATTTTTTAGAATTAGCCAAATTTTAGTAATTAGCATGTCAAATATTAGTAATCAGGAGGTCAAATTTCAATAATCAACAAGTTGTATCATCTTTCTCTTGCTCTATCTCACTCATTGTGTATCCCTTATTCTCTATACCTCTCTCTCACACTCTCTCCTTCCCTCTATACTTCTATCTATCTTACCTCTCTCTCCCTCCCTCCATCCCTCCCTCCATTTCTCCTTCCCTCCTTACCTCTCTAATTTTCTCTATCTCCCCCTCTCTCTCTTCCTCCCACACACCTTCCCTCTCTACTTCACTCTATCTAACCTATCTCTCTATATATCTCTCTCTCTCTATCAATTCCTTGATCCCACCCACCTTCCCTCTCTACTTCTCTCTATCTAACCTATCCCTCTTTTCCTATCTCTCACCCTCCCTCCTATCTCTCTCAATCTCTCCTCCTTCCTCCTTCCTTCTTCCCCCCTCTCTCTCATTCTCTCTATCACACATCTCAATCTCCCAACATTCCTCCTTCACTTTGTGTTTCTCTATCTCACACACACTCTCCCTCCCTCGTCTTTATCTCTAGCTCTCTCCTTCCCTCTCTACTCTCTATCTCATCATTCTCTCTCTCCATCTCTCTCTCCCTCTCTCTCTACTTCTTCTTTATCTCTTATTCCCTATATACTTCTCTATCTCTCTCTCCATATCTCCCTCTCCCTCCCTCCTTCCCTCTCTCTCTCTCTCAATCTACCCACCTTCCTCCTCTCTCTCCTTCCCTATATACTTCTCTATATCTCACAAATATCTCTCACTTCCTCCCTCCTTACCTCTTTAATTCTCTCTCTATATATGTATAACCTCTCTCTCTCTATCTAACCTCTCTCTTCCTTCCTCCCACCCACCTTCCCTCTCTACTTCTCTCTATCTAACTTATCCTTCTCTGCCTCACTCTCTCTCCCTCCCTCCCTCCTCTCTCTCAATATCACCACCTTACTCCTTCCCCCCTCTCTCCATCTCTCACTTCCCTCCTTCCTCTCTCTCTATCAACTCTCTCTATCTCCTCTCTCCCCCTCCCTATCTCTCTCCCTCTCTCTCTATACATCTCTCTACTTCTCCCTCCCTCCTCCCCTTTCTATATCGCTCCTTCCCTATATATACTTATCTCTATCTCTTTCTCTGAATCTCTAAATCTCCATCCCTCCATCCCTCTCTCTCCCTCTCTCTCCCAGTCTCTCCCTCTCTCTCAATCTCCCAGTTCCGTCCTCCTCCTCTCTCTCTCTCCATCTTTCTCTTGCTCTCTTCTTTCCTCTCTACTCTCTATCTCACCATTCTCTCTTTGTCTACTTCTCCCTCACTATCTCTCCTTCCCTATATACTTCTCTCTATATCCCTCTCTCCATCTCTACCTCTCCCTCCCTCCTTCCCTCTTCCCTCTCTCTCAATCTACCCACCTTCCTCCTCCCTCTCTCTCTCTCCTATCTTTCTCTCTCACTCTCTCCTTCCCTCTCTACTCTCTATCAAGCACCATTCTCTCTCCCTCCCTCCTCCCCTCTCTAATATTATCTATCTCCCCCTTTCCCTCTCTTCCTTCCTCCCACCCACCATCCCTCTCTACTTCTCTCTATCTAACCTATCCCTATCTACCTCTCTCTCTCTCTCTCCCTCCTCTCTCTCAATCTCTCCACCTTCCTCATTCACTCTCTACTTCTCTCTCTATCACCTATCTCTCCTTATGTCTTTACTTCTCCCTCTCTCTCTCCCTCTCTCTCTCTCTCAATATCTAAAGCCCTATATCAAATATCATAAATCATAATCCCTATACCCTAAACCCTACACCCTCAACCCTCATCCCTATACTCTCAACCTTATAACCTATACCCTAAACATTATCCCTCAGCCATAAGCATAAACCATAAACCCTACATTCAATCTTGTACCCTAAACCCTCATTGTATGAAAAAATGTCTCAAAGAAATGGGGTCTCATAGTGATGTATCACCGTGAGACGCCATTTCTTTCAAGAATTTTTTCATACAATGAGCACTACATTGTTAATGTGTCAATGCGGTAGCATTGACAAGGTAGTTCTCATTGTATGAAAAAATCCCTCAAAGAAACGGGGTCTCATGGTGATTACAATCACCATGAGAACCCATTTCTTCGAGGCTTTTTTTCATACAATGAGCACTACCTTGTCAATGTGTCAATGTGATAGCATTTACAAGGTAGTGCTCATTGTATGAAAAAACATCACCATGAGAACTCATTTCTTTGAGGCATGTTTTCATACAATGAGCACTACCTTGTCAATGCATCAATACCGTAGCATTGACAAGGTAGTGCTTGTATGAAAAATGCCTCAAAGAAATGAGGTCTAACAGTGATGTACATCACCATGAGACCCCATTTCTTTAAGGAATCTCATTGTATGAAAAAAAATGCCTCAAATAAATGGGGTCTCACAGTGATGTACATCACATCACTGTGAGACCCCATTTCTTTAAGGCATTTTTTCATACAATGAGCACCACCTTCTCAATGTAGAGGTAGGTAGAGAGAGTGGTAGGGTGTGATGAATGTAGAGGTAGGTAGAGAGAGAAATTGGGAGATAGAGAGTAGATAGGGAAGAAGAGAGGGAGCTGAGAGAGAGGTGAGGTATCTAGAGAAATAGAGAGTGGTAGGGAGTGATGGAGGGAGAGGTAGGTAGAGAGAGAGAGGGGAGATAGAGAGAAGTAGAGAGGGAAGGAGGGAGGGAGCGAGAGAGAAATGAGATAGAGATAATTAGAGGGAAAAGGAGAGAGAGAGAGAGAGAGAGAGAGAGAGATCAAGGAAGAGAGAGTCAGATAAAGGGATGGAGATAGTGAGAGAGAGGTCTAGAGTGTAAGGGATAAAAAATGAGTGAGATAGAGAGAAATAATACAACTTGTTGATTACTGAAATTTGACCTCTTGATTACTGAAATTTGACTAAGTCTAAAATTTGTGAGAACTTCCAAAAACTAGAATTTGCATTATAACTCCTAGAGATCTGAAACCACTCTCAAACATCCTGAAACTATATACATGAAATATAACTTAAGGTATAAGAAATTAAACATACATATGTATATAGTTTCCCTCAAAGATAACAAGAAGAAAGAAAAATAAGAGAAGAAAAATAAATGCAATGTAGACCAAAATGCAAGCATGTTATAACATGCTTGCGTTTTCTCAATGCATTCACAAAACACGAGTGCGTTATAATGCGCTCACATTTTTTCAATGCATTCAAATAACACTAGCGCATTATAATGTGCTCACATTTTGTCTTGTTGTGGGAATCCCCAAGCCTTTGGCTTGGATTTTCTTTGGATTTCCAACCCAAAGGCTTGGAGGGCCTTCCCAACATCCAAAGACGTGGTTTTGCATATTTTACAAAATTTCACATAATCTCCTTCTTGCTCATTGCCAGGTTTATACGTGTTTCAAGGTCAAACAAATCGAACACCTGGGTAATGTTAAGCTCTCTCTTATCTATCTAACGATGTAATTTTTTTCATATTTTGAAAATGTTAAGCCTTTAATCTATAATTTCTTTTGTTTGTGTCCATTTTTTGGCAAAAACTAGTATTTGGTATTTTTTCATAATAAATTAACCATTCATCAAATTTTCAAATAAATTACATTTTTAGAAACTAGACTCCATTTTACACATATTACAAATAATAATAATAATAATTTTCAATTAGTTCCCAAAATTTATAGGGGTAGCACGACTAAAAATCTATTTTTTAGGAAGTGTCCACTTTGAAAATTAGTAAAAAATCAAATATTCATTAAAAAATTATTAGAAAAATTGAGCATAAACAACATATTTTTAGCTAATTTCTCACTGAAGCGATTTTAAAAATACTAAAAAGAAGATAACTATGCTAGGGAGCCACAAAAATTGCTATGTTATGTTTTTCTAACAAAAACAACACCAATTTTTGTGGTCCCCTCTTTTGAACCCCTTAATCTCAACCATTTTCAAAAACAATTAGTATTTTAGAAAGTAGACTCGGAGCACTACGATCTTTGTTATTGTTGCATCTCAAAATTTTGAGTGTAACTATCCTCACCTCATGTCCAAGGTTGCATTTCCTAATTAGAAGAAAAAAGTGTACACTTTGGGCTCTCTTTTGACCCCCATCTTTGCAGACCCACTCCCAAACTAAATCAAATCTAATCTTAGAGGAAAATCCAAAGAAATAACACTTCTAGCTGAACTCACTAAACATCATGCTGTGAGAAAATTCTTTAAAGTAGAAATAATAAATGCTAATTGATAAAAGGGCAATGAGAGCTTATTTGGAAAGCCCTATGCCAATGATATATTTCCAAATAATTTTTCTAAATGAAGAAGGGTTTCCCCCAGGTGCAATCTCAAAAGACAACACATAAGGGATCCACGGATTTGGGTTCAGCGAATGTATTTGCTACAGTGATATAATAGAGCTCAAAACCATCATCATTCCCTAAATACACATAGAAAAAAGATCATGTGCTGGAAGATGATGATGAAGAGCGAAAGAAAGAAAACATTGGTTGAACATCAAGAGACCTAGACGTCTCAATGCCCTTGTATCATCCCCCAAAAGAAACACAAGACAAAAAGAAAAGACTATTTTACTTAAAAGATAGAAGAATGATACAAATAGAATTAATGATCTCTGTATCCTTCCACCAACAAAGTAAACAAGGTCATCCAAAGAAATCCTCATAAAACATAAAGATTATGAATCACTATATGGGGGATCAGCATTACATGCTAATACATCACAAGAACATGAAGATGAAAGCAGTGCATGCTCACATGCGAATCCAACCCAAGTAGGTTTGCCCACATCACAACATTGCCCACCACTACTGAAAGGTTTATAACTAGCCAAAGGCCAAGAAATAAGTGTCAGATTAGGACAAGAACTATGTTCAATAATATGGTGGTCACTTTGATTAGGAGGATCTTCGCGGTTGTATCCATCTAAATTCATAGAAGTGGAAAACAACAAATTCAATTCATTATGCACTTGTTTGTCAATTTTAGCACTTTCATCATCATCATCCAAGATAATTATAATAGGAGGCCTAATGAAAATGTCCATTTGTTCTTTTGCTTTCCCAGAGGCTCTCATGGTGGAGAATCATCACGCTCTTGTCTGAGCTATTCCATTGATCCGATCATCGCTTTTATCTCTCACTGACGCCAACAGCATTGACGTCCACGCCCACGTGCCCTCAGCACTTTGGCTCTTGCCCAGTATAGCTCCAAGTCAGACAACGGTGATGTGGCCTGCCCAACCAGCTCCTCCCCAGAGGAATGCGCGACACGATAGATCAGAAAACATCTCCTAGGTCGATAAACCTGCCTGGTCTTAGATGCACGCCGAACTGTGGCTATTATCCACTGGTCCCTGTGATTACAGACGGATGGAACAGCACCCACTTTTAGTCTGACTATTTGAGATATCTGTCTGAACAGAACCATCCAACACCGATGGGAGCATAGATAGCCTGTGGGATATTGATAATGGATAATTTTTCTATATATTGCTTGAAATTTTGATATGACGAAAGAATAAATCCTCACGAGGTGCAATAGGTTCCATAGGGTTTTGCTGCTAAAAAGAAATCCAATGAAAAGTTCCTAAGGAAGACAAAGGATTAAATCCAAAGTTATGATGCAATTAGTTCTTGAGTTTTCAAATGCAAATCACAATTTTGAATCATCGATTTAGATGAAATTATCTGATGGTGCAGCCATGTGATATCCTAATCTCTTACACAAAAACTCTGATCCAATTTGGGATGATGGAGAACGATTAAGCATTTAATTGCTTTGGTCCAACTTTTAGTGGAAGAGTGATCAAACCTGTCGTAGGGCAAGAAAAACCATTACGTGTTTTGATCCATGCTTTCGATTGTTCATAAGAATCTTGGTAAAGTTCATGCAAAAATAAGAATTCTCAATGACTGGCACTTCACACACATCAGATCAATTTAATATCCCATTTGTAGGCTTGCTGGGCTGTTTTCTTAGCTTATGCAAAGAGGACTATCTCGGTTCATGTTTGATTATACTGCCTGAGGCAGTCAGAGATGTTGAATAGTTTCTACGAGGTTGAATGTCAATGAATCCAATCATGTCATGTAGATCTCATCCTCATTATCACTCTTATCATCATCATTTATATCTTGTATCTCATCAACATCCATCACATCATTCTTGTTATCACTAGCGTTTACAAATTAGACATGGAATGGTTTGGCATTGGATTGGTAAATATTTGCAAATTTTGGTTGGGTGGGGAAATGGATTTATTTCCTTGATCATTAACACCACCCAACTAGATGTGATTAGAATCAATGAGGTCTCAAGCACTATATGTTTAAGATGTTTGTATTGTTCTCTATCATCTCCACTTTGTTGATGATATTGAAAAAAGATAATTGGGTTATAGTTTGGTGGTAAAGGCTTAGTGGTATCAAGATGTCTAACGGGAGGTAGAGGTAAGGTGATTAAGTTCTTTCTTAAGAGTTGCAACATAATCGAATGGAGGGTAGTGGGTAGCGGGGGGAATTTGCTATTCTTAACCCAAAATTGGTAATGGAGTGGTTATTTTTATGGAAGCCACTTGAGGTTCAACATGGTGGTTTGTTTGAGGTTGATTTATTTGTATAAATCCCTTGTTTTGTTTCTTGAATAGTTAGAAATTGTTATGAGGCACGGTTTCAAATTTTTAAGGATGAGTTGAAGCATTTTTTCCTACATGTTGATTAAGTGAGTTCTGATAATCATGGAGAGTCATACATAAGTGTGTGAAGGAGGGAAATTTCATCATCCCAAGCTTATCTTAGATATTTGTTTGTAATTTATCATGATGAACATTCTTTGAAGATCATCATCGAGAAGTTTAATATTGATTTGTGAGTAAAGAAGTTGATAACATGTTATAAAATCAATGACCTTTTCATCTTCATTTTGTTTACATTGCATCAAATCAGGTAAGGCCATCTTAGGACCAATGTGCACTTGGAAATGGTTGAGAAAGGCATCAAAAATCTCATTAAATGAGTGGATTGAGTTATTTGGTAAGGAACAAAACCATTCCAAGGTTGTATCTTTTAAGGAGCTAGGAAAAATCTTAGCCAAGAGCTTATCTTCAAAAATGGAATCACTACATAAGGTTGTATATGTCGATACATGGTTGCTAAGATCTCCTTTACCACTGTATTTCTCAAATCTAGGTATCTAGATATGCCTTGTGGCATTTTTTTTCTCAATATATCTAATGACAATGGGTTTCTTTTGACATATTGTGAAGGTTGTGTTACCAATTTTTCGCTACAACTCAATTGGTGGAGCTAGATTAAACATTGTTATATCCTAAAGTGAAGTTACAGTCATTTTTGCATTATACTTAAATGTTGTTTGCACTTTGTTCTTTATTCATCAAGTGACAGTTGTGCATTAAAATGAGGAAACAGAATTTCAGAAGTTGCTATTGGATATTTTAGAATCAAATGGAGTACAGAATCGAGCATACAATAATAAAGCATTTCAGATTACTTTTATTTATCTCATGAAATAATTCATATTTACATAGCTTCATTTGATTGCGAGAATTCAAATGATAATACAACATTGCATTGAGATGCATTTTATTTTCAAAATGAAAAGAATGAGATTGAAATCAAATATCCACACAATCTATGGATGGGACAGTCACAGTGCATCACTAGTATCACACTACATTATGGAAGATTCATTAAAGGAAGAAATCACATAAGTAACGGCATAATCATCATTGCTTGATCAGTTGATGGTTGACGCTGAAGTGGTGCACCATTTGTCTTCTCGAGCTCCGTTGACCTGTAGGAAAGAAGAGAGGGATGTCAGAGGCTCTGACTATGAAGATACCTCTATGAACCATCAACAATAATGCAGCCTGCTACTAATCATACACTGAAACAATCAAGTGAAGTGCAGAAACATAAGGCTGAAAAAGAGACATCAACATTATGATCATATATTTTTTTAAGCTAACATCGTTTGCTTCTTTGTGCAGGTATAGGGAAAATCATGAAGTTGATTATCAATTGAAGACCAAGCATGTGGAGAAAAACGGGCTCCCACAAGGGTAGAGCTCGGCATGCTGCCCCTTATTCATTACAAGTGGGACGAGATAGCAATTGCATCATCATATTCATCAAGAAAAGAAATGATATACAACTGAAAGACTAAAGCGGAGTTATCTATCAAGCCATTAAACCAACTGTGCATTCATAACAATCATGTAAATGCTTTCTAAAAGCTACAGGTGAATAGTGAGTTTAATACGCTCAATCAATTTAACTGAGCATATGCATCTCAAACATTGTTGTATGGTTTATGTTCTTTTGCTACAGTGTTATTTTTTCATCATGATCATGTCATGTGCAAGGTTCAGTTCAACAGTGTTCTTTCCCTCAATCAAGGATAGTGAATAGGCATGCATAATGCCTTAACGAAGAGAATTGTTTCATATTCACGGAACAACTTTGTTAAATAGAGCATAAAAATGCATGAAGAGTGCCAGGTTGAAGACCAAGAATATGAAAGGACTGACAATGCATTCAAATGACCAACGAAACAATCAGTTCCAATTTGGCTGAGAATGCAAATGCAACATTAGAAATTACAAGGTGAAAAAATTGCTTCCAGAATGAACAAGAAAATGACAAAGCATAACAGAAAGTGATTCTGAAAGTGTTAGCTAGCTGTAAGAGAGAATGTAGTCCATAGAACTACAATGTTTCAATTGAAATCTCTGCATAAGTTCAAAAATAGAATAAAAAAGCCAACCATCCTGAAGTTCTTCAAGGAAAATCAATAAGGAGTCAACATCAAAGTGGCCTGAAAAGAATATAGATGCCATTGTTTTATCAGGATACATGTGGTCAATAAACAATGAGATAATAATTGTTCTCATTCTAAGATGAGAAATATGAGGACAGAAACAAGAGTTTGTTGTAGATTTAATACATGGACTTTCAGAATACAGTGTTCAAGTGGGTTAGATGTAATCATTTGGCTGACAGTGAAATGAAATAGTCCAAGGTACACTGTTTTAAAATTTTGCTTCATCATTTATCATGTGTTTCAAATGGTGATACAACAAGTAGAAAGTCATTTCAAAACAACAATTATAAGTAAAAGTCTGATGAGGATTTGGAGTGAATCCATAAAGACCATAATTGTGAGTGCATAGGAGACCAAGGTAAACAACTCATCTATAGACTCAGTCAAAAGAATTTTGTGTACAAGGAAGAAACAACATGGAGTTGACAATCGGAAATAAAAACAAAAGATACATTTTTAGAATCTCATGATCCTATAGAGGGTGTTCAACAATAGTGCATTCAGAGGTACTTTTTTTTTTTTTTTCACAAAGAGACAAATACAGAAATATGGAAATGACTCTACAAAATGTAATCAAAGTGCAGATATAAGAAGCTTTCTGGAAAACTTCCAGTTTTATCACATTATGGTGTACCTGTGTAACGGAATATCACAGATTTCTCTAAGTTTCCAAATGCCTGTATGTTGAAAATTGAAGAATTTGAATGCCAAAAGGAGCCCAGATTTTACATAGATATCAAAATATACAGATTTTGTTTATTTTTCATACATCCACATTGGGGTTTGAGTTTAGGGATAGATTTAGTGACATTTCCAAGTTACTCATGTGGAGACTTCTACAAATAAACAAAATAGATGCTTTCTTTTATTTCCAGAATACCCATGATAGGGTTTGAACTAAAATACATATTTCTCCTATACCCACATCGTGTTTCTATAGGAACAACAAAATACATAGTATTTCGTCAAAGTAACGAACACCCACATGAGGGTTTGTTTCAAAATGTTGAATATGCACTATTTTCTCTCGGGTCAACCACAAAAGCTTTAAAATGCCCAGATTAATATGCAATGGTCATGGCCAGGCTCTCAGGAGCTCTCAAACACAGGGGTCGATCTCCCACATTGAAGACCATTATAAAACTAGACAGCCAAGAAAATAAAGTCATAAGAATGTAAAAGAAATCAGAGACCAAGCATGTACAGACCGCGGCCTTAATGGCCATTTCTTACTTTCAAATGAAGTGGAAAAGCCACAATGATGTCAGAAGTTAAACTTACCCTGAATTGCAGTGAAGGATTCGACCATTTGAAGGCCAAAGTGCAGATTTTCAAGCATTTGCGAGCTATAGACTGGGCCCTCATCATGGCTACCAAAGAAAGCATAAGGAACCCCAAGTTCAAAGACTCGAGCTCCCGCAAGCAAACACAAAGATAACAGAAGCAAAGCACAGAAAAATGGAGTAAGTCAAAAAATATCATATAAAGACCGCAACCAAGAAGCCAAGATTTTCCTTCAGAACTAAAAGAAGAAGCCACAAAGTAACAGAGTAGTTACCCTGCATGCAAAATGAGGAAATCGAAACACAGAGAGGTCGAGCTCACAAAGAGTGTCTAGAAAGCTCGAATGGAGGCTCCAAATCGAAACCCTAAACATGGTGGTGGTGGCGAGTTTTCTCAAGCAGAGCAATTTTTTCAAAGTGATGATTGCAAATGAATTGATTTTAGGGTTTGACTTGTTTTGTCCCTATCCCTAATTCGAGTTAGGTCAAACATTATGATTGTTTTAATATTCACATTTGACAATACAATGATGGAAAGCTCAAACTTAGAAATCCTTTGCTAAATATCAGAATTTGAAGCTTAATATTTTGAGGGGTCAAATTCTAACATGCCTAGGTCGAACCTTGTAGAATGGTGGAGTTATTTTCCTAAGGTTTAGGGTTATTTGTTAAATTTTTAGCAATGTAGGGGGCTGTGAACTTAAGGAAATTTATGATTGATGGTGCCTTTTCCTTAGTGTGAGATGAGGGATGATAATACCTTAGGCTCATTTTAATTGATTTTGAAGGAAATTCAATTAAAATATGAATGGTAAATATTTTATGCCTAAGGGTGAAACACTTGAAAACTTAGGGTTTTTATTGATTTTAAAGAAATCCATTAAGATTTGATAGGAGAGATACCTTGTATATTTTTTTATGATTTTTTAAAAGAAAAATCAAGCATTGTATTGGTGGATGTATTTCTTTTTTGCAAAAGATTTAGCAATCTTTAATTGCAAAACTAAAGCAATTGTAAAATCTGCAAATCTTGTAAAGCAGAGGCATAAAGCAATACTTTATAAATTGTTTTATGTTTTCTTGCTATTTTTAGCAGATTGGTGTTGACTTTTCTCTTGGTTGAATTTGAGATTCATCTTGAAGAGATAAGGTGCTTTATTTGCTTTTAAAGCAGATTTAGCCTATTTTTAGAGGCTTTTTAGTATGATCATGGAAGAAGAGATGTTTTTCTGCTTTTATGCAGTCTTTTGGGATAGTTTTGAGGCTTTTTTCCTTGAGCTTCTTTGTGAGTTCGGATTAGGGTTTCTAGGAGTTATATTTTGAAGAAGCTTAGTTTTCTTCTCTCCTTCTTCAGTTCAGATTTCAGTTTCTTGCTCTTAACACTTTGGAACTTGTAAAAATTTTGTACTCAGGTTTTGAGAGTTTCACTCCATCTAATTAAAAACAACATTCCTATCTCCAATTTATGTCTCAACTTGTAGTTTTAGTATGATGTTGATGTTGTGATTCTGTTTACAGATCCTCTTTATGTCCTAGTATTGTAGATCATCGATGCAGAAAGTTCATTGTTGCAGGTTGCATGCTGTGTTTACATCTAAACCTTCATTCAAATCAATTTTGCACTAGTGTTCATGAGAGATTGTGAATTCATTGTTTTTTTTCTGAAGATTGTTTTGTGAGAGAAATATCAAAGTCATTATTAAGTTTTGTGGATCATTTTAAGTCATAGGTTTTATTTTCAAAGTTATCCTTCTATCCCTTTTCCCAAAAATATTTAGAATAGGATCCATCATTCGAAGAACTAGCTCACTCTGGAGACTCCTTCTTCGTTCAGATCACCCACATCTGAAGAAGGTTTCCATGTGTCATTAGATTGCTGAATCTTGTATTCAGTAGGGTGCAAATCTAATTGATAACAGGTTGTCCATTTTGGTTTTGGAACAATGTTGTTATTTTTTGTTGAAGGGATATGACATTTTGCAAGAGTTGGTTTATGACAGAATCATTGGTTATATGTTGAGATGGAGGCGAATATGGTGGGAGTGTATATTTGTTGGGTGGAAAACTAAATTGCAAGTTTAAGAGAGGTGGGGGGTTTAGAGATATGATGTTTGAATTCACAAAACTAAAAGGATTCCCAGTAGAAATACCGAAAGATGGAGTGATATTGCTAGTTGGTTTTATTCTTATAGTAACAATTGGATGAGTATATGTACGAATAGAGGATATGGTTGTAGGGGGTATTTGATTCCCTCCTTGACTTTGAGTGTATCCCTAAACTTGAGCACAACTAGCCATTGTAGGAATATGATTATCAATAATGTGAGCTAGGATATGCCTAATCTCTAATCCTTGGTCATTATCAAGCATTATCCTCATGTTATCTATGATAGGAACAATAGTACCATCAATATACTTTGTACTCACCAAATATTGAAGTTTTTCTAAGGCTTTATCCATTTGTTTCAGCTTTTCTTGAGGGACATGAGCAACCAAGGTTTCAACATCAGTGTAAGTGGTTGATGGTAAGATGGTCATAGAACATGTGACATCAGGGATGTGGTCCAAAATGGGTTGACTAGTGTCAACACTATGAGTGAAAGAGTTGGAAAACTCAAGATCCACGATGGATGTACTAGTGAGGGATGCCATGAGTCTTGAACTACATCTCACTAAAGTATTAGCAGTAGGACACTAGGTTGTGATACTCATACAAATGTCGCCAAACCAAAAGTGTACCCTAAATGGACAAAAAAACTAGATAAAGATAGTAACCACCCAAAAATAGGAAGCACAATGCTAGTATTAAAGAAGATATTGCAATATTTAGATCTAAAACATGATGATCAACTGATTTTAAGATGCAAAAACCTAAAAAATGATTACTTTTGAATGCAAATTTGATCTTACATAGTGCACTTTCTTTCACCAATCAAACTAAATGCATTTAACATCTACAAAAAATTACAATTTATGAAACTAAAGAGATCTGCAAGTACAAGGAAATAAAGCAAAAAGAGATAGATATGTGTGCAAAATTTTGCAAAGTCACCTGTACAAGGATAGGTTCACCCAAGGGTGAATGAGTCTTTGCATAGGGTTTTGAAATATTGAAATCTGAGTGTTTGATCTGATATTTAAGCTCACCGTTCCTAAGTTTGCAAAACAAATTCTTCAATGACGAGTTTTTGAGATTTTGTGATTAAATATAAATGCAATTGTACGAAAATGTATGAACAAAATGACAATTTTTTTAATGCAATTTTGAATGAAATTTTGATCTAAATGACTAAAACACACCTTAATGCAAGCTATTATGCAAAATGTATGCAATTTTCTTTGGATTTTTATGATTTTGAATGAAATTTTCTCTTATTGACCTATGCAACATTTTATATAAAGGATTTTGGACACCACTTATAATCACTTCACTCCCCTTCTACAAATGATTCCTAGCCCGCAATACCTAGCCATATCACATTAACTAAATGATAATATTTCCCCTTAATACTAAAGTGATATATTGGTTGACACTTTATTTATTTGAAATACCCCAATATGCATGCATGTTATAAGGTATTACTTTAGATGTAAATCCCCTAGACATGTATCAAGGTTCTAAAGCTAGTCATTTTATGGAGTTGATCTAATAAAACATGGCCTTAGCAATTTAAGAACCTCTCCAAAGTATTTTTAAGTATTAAAAACCCCTAGCAACTAGCATGAAGCAAAGGTAAGATAGATGTAGAAAGTATATTTGTGATATTTATCAAACCAAATATATTGACTACATAATAAATCAACATCCATGAAAATGATCTAGAGTTGCAAATTCAACCCTTGAAAGACAATTACAATTTTGTGTAGAATCCAATAGAGAAGGCATACCTAGAAAGCCTATTTTATGTACTAGAATAGAAAAAATCAACATTACATCAAAATTATTTATGATCATTATTACAAAAATTAAATATCTAAATTCTCTACATTTACTCTTTTAATTTAAAATTTAATATTATAATTATTCAAGCTCAAGCCAAATTATATAGATTAAATATTTTTTTATTGATTATATTACTTAATAAACATAACTAAACTTGAAGGAGAAACTTTGGCTAATCTTTTTTTTTAAATACTAATCAAAATTTTTGAAATTTTATTTATTAATATCAAATATTGATATAATATTTATTGTTTTTAAAATATTTAGTTTTGGGTGAGGTGAAGTGGTAAGTCAACAATTATTAACCAAAATGATTTCATACTCATTACTCATGTCAATCTCTATTTTATTACAAAGAATCTAACAAAAAATTATATCACCTAGATATCAAGTATTTTATATGAAAATAGGGGTTTTTGAGCCTTCTAGACTTAATGGTCAAGTTGTTTTTTCCCCCAAAGTGCACACAAAAAAGTCTCAAGTCTAAAACACCCTTAGATTTGAGAAAGGGATTTGTAGATCTAAAAGCTTTGATGCAATGTTAAATTCATTCAAGGACTTAAGCTCCTAGGATTACTTGCAAAAACCAAAATAACCTTCTACAAGAGATAAAAGAAAGAGCATAAATTTGCAATAATTGATGCAAAATATATTAGATTGGATGTGATCAATGCAATCCAAATGAGACCTTGCTTATATAGTCAAGATTGAGAGTTATGAAAAACATCTACAAGAGACTTCTAAAATATTCCTAAATCACTAAGTAAACTTAACATGTGAACATGTGTGAAAAGGTCCTAACTAGGGACAAGTTAGATAATGTACCTTGTTCACACTACAAAGGGTAAACCAAATAGGAAAATCTCATGTTCACACCAACATAACCCAACACAACAGAGAAACTCACTGTATTGTTCAATAATAAAATATTACAATACAAGTTTGAAGATTCTAATAATTTATAGAAGTATCACCAATAAGAAATATGGAGTAATTTTATTAGCACAACAACACCTACAAAACTAATTCTTAAAACCTCCATCTCAAATACCCAATAAATAAGATAATCAATACATGAAACCATCAAATGATAATTAGAAAACCATGAGCTAAAACCACCCAAATTGTGGCACCCAAATCCCAAGATAGGTCCACATGCTAAAAGAAGTATATTTTTTCCACCTTCCATAATTTTATCATAATCCACTCACCAACTTGGGAACTCCATTTTGGATCCATTATCTCCATTTAAATATGTCTAACAATGTGCCATAAGTTTCTCAACCAATATAACTTCCTCTTACAACTTTTTTATGTGTTAGATGTATTTACATTTCTAATGTGAGACACAACTTCTAGAGGCCACAACTTTTGAATTGAGAGGCTGATTGGAATTCCTTTTATAAATTGTAGAGTATGAAACAATCAACATGCCAAAAATCTCTAAAAGCAATGTCAAGCAACTTGGAATCGCTTTTGGGGCCTAAAATAACCTTTATATAGCTCAATTTTTTATTTTATTTTTATAACCTAAAAATTGTATTTTTGTATTCTACACATTAGAAGTATGGTTGAGACACTTTTCCTAACAAATAGGATGATATAAGAGTGAAAATAAAATATTATACATATGGATTCAAGTGTATCATATTGACTAGGATTTGTAATAAAGTTACACCAAGAGTTAATAGTTTAAATGAATTTGTTTGTTTATAAAACACAATGTTGTATAGGACACTCCACAATGAATCAAAATTCTTGTGAAATTAGGCTTTTCCTCGTCCTCATCCCATCTAAACACATATTTACTTCATTTAAAAAATATGATGTAATTATCCACTTATCAAACCATTTCTCACCAACCTTGTAATACTTGCTCATATGGTTCTAGGTGATGTCAAAGCACAACCAATTTATTGTTACTATGTCTTTCTTATTTATTAATCTTCATTTGACAAATAATCTAAGGGTAGATAATTTGATTAAAATGGTTAATCTTTCCTCTCTATCGTAAACTAGTGTATAACTTAAGTAATATTCTATCATCCCAAAAGCTTTCTTTAGATGTAAATTCCATTTCCTTTTAGTTTCTACTAATTGAAATGTTTGAAAAGTTATTTATTACTATCAAATATTGATACAAAATTTTTTGTTTTGGGTGAGGGGAAGTGGTAAGTCAACCATTATTAACATTAATGATTTCATACTCATTACTCGTGCCAATCTCTATTTTATTAGAGAGAATCTAACAAAACAAATGAAAACTGAGCAAGAAAGACGCCGCCATACACTACTCGACGAGGGGAGAATCACTCGAGGTCCAAATGTTTGAACTTCAAAAGCAGACCGTTTGAGATGAACTCATACTTGAAAAAAAGCTTTCACAATCTCCAAATTCTTGAACAAGTAAATTATCAAATCCCTTCAAATGTATACTTCAATGATATTAACTAATAAATCTTCACAGTTTTCTTTAGTAAAGTCTCTTTAAAGTACAATGGAAAGTAGAGAACACTTGTAGCTGCAAATAGGTGGCAACTGGCAGGTGTACCTACTTGGAGCTCAGAAAGGTTTGCCCTAATTTTGTTTGTGGGCCCATTCAGGCCATTTTCATGGCTCCCAGGCTCGAGAAAGTATCTGAGATTATACCTACCAGACCAAATATGTGAACATTAGGAAGTTTTTGCAAAAACCATTAAATAATTCTGACTGACAGAAATGTATTTATTGATATATATTTGAATTTCACGGACAACATATTGATGATATTCCCTTTATGGTTGAAGAATCAATCATGTGATATGTCCAGTTTGATGAGGACATTCACATGCTACCCACTTCACACTATCCAATAACCCACTTGCCAGAAACCACTCAGTCTTGCATGTGCTCCATTACAAGATACCCACCTTCTCTCCATATGTTTATTGTATCCAAAAGTCTTCTAGTACAGGTGGGTCAATCTTCATGCTGCTTGTCTCTTGGCTTCAAACCCACAATAATAGAGCCCAGTTCCCTGCATCACCAAACACAAGCCCCGTGATCTATCAGATTGCACAGTGTATTTGAGGCTTCTGGAAGTGGGGTAAATGAAATAAAGAGAGACGATAAAAAGACTAGGGATTGATGTTATTTCCTGTGGTATCCAATGGATTTCAGAGACCCATTGCATAGATATTCAATGACTATTGCTGGATCATAAACAGTCAAGATCATAAGTGGGTCTTGTAGAATGTTTTAGAAACAAACAGATGGAGCTGGATTGGTACACTAAGAAGAGCTTGAATTATCTCCCTTCTACAACATCATCATCTCTATCGTCCATTATTGTACTGGTATGTGTATATAAAATTATTACTTTCAGCAGCTATAGTTTTAGCTTGTATTGTTAATGTTGGTATAGTATTAATTCAATTTATTTTTTTCATGTTTTTGGATTTGATTGTATAGATTCTTTTCATCGACATTTAGGATCATAATCAATGTTCCGGATCTTACTCTTAAACATATGAGTATGATCTGAAACATTGATGAAGAAAATCTATACAGTCTGTGCAATAGTTATTGTTAAAAGTATGATCCAACATGTTAATGAAAAAATCTACACAGTTTCTTAAAAATATGATTGGAAATGTTGATGAGAAAAACCTATACGATCAAATCCAAAAACTTTCAAAAAAATTCAATATTATAAACTGTGGAAATCTTATCTCTAATGATATTAAGTTTTTTCTTTTTTGGTTAATCTTTCTGTTATTAAGTTTTTTCTTTTTTGGTTAATGTTTCTACAGATAAGGAAGACTCTCATAAAACCAATGAGAAAAATAGCAGTACAACTGGATTCTTGCCATCAGCCCAGAAAACCCAGGCATAAGAATAAAAGTGCAATGAATTCACATCCTCTATCGTACATGAAAAAATCCTCCAAAAAGCTACTGGTTCGGCTGCATACAAGACACAGGAAGAGGAATTTAGATTGCTTTGGCTGTGTTCTACATATTTAGAAAAGTGTCTAATTATTAGAAGTGCAGGAAATTGTTAGAGGAACAAACCCACATTCTTCAAAACAACACAGACGTTTCAATGCAAGAGGATGACAATTTGCTATGGGGATTCTTCTAAATGGGCAGCCATGGCTGTTGCAGTGATGATAAGGTGCTCATTATGGGTGCTTATTATATTACAGATAATATACAATGTCCCCTTCAAAATTGTATGGTTTAATCCAAGAGGGTGACAATTTCCTGGAGGGATTCTTCCAATTGGAGCCGACTGAGAGAGTAGGCCATGAAATCACCATTGAAATTTCTTGTTCTAGAGGTTAGATGGGCAAATATTTAATCACATCAGAGAGCCTTCCTCTTCTGTTTCAATGTGTCGTGGATAACACCATTGAATTTTTTTGTTCTAGGAGCACTGTACAAAATGCCTTAAAAAAATTGATAAAACGATAGTGGATTAGGTATCAATCCACTGTTTCTTATTGTTTTTAGATGATTATTCATTTCTACATGCTTTCCAAAAGTTCTGTTTGTTGCCGAACAAAGTGGGTGCGCTTTCAATCAGCGGGTTTCATGGACATCTCTTTTCCAACGAGCCATTAAACTTTCACTGTGCCGCTGTAATCATGACTAGATACAACCTTTTGCTTTTGTCATGATAAAGTAATGCTCTGAAAATTTATGTGATAAAGTAACAATCATATGATTTTTTTTTTATTTTATAAATAACAAACTTGTGTAATTGTTATTTAGAATTAGATCTCTTAGATCTCCTAAATAAACTTTAAGTTATATATCATTGTTTGAATTTATTTTATAGTGTAGATTTTTTAATTATTTAATCTATCTATTATAGAAGAGATTTTTAGGTGTTGTGATCTTTTCGTTGTAAGGATCAAGTTGTAGGTCCAACCTACAATTCTTATTACTTGTGACTTAAGGGACATCAACATATTTGTTAGTTTATAAGTAATTTATGAAAATTGGAGTTTTTTAAATAACCAAAATGTGACCTAATATATCACTTGATCAAGGGAAAAAGAGAAAATTTGATCAATGTGATATGGGTAGGTGTTGGGGCTTGGGAAGCATGTACAAAAGAGAGGTGGGTTATTTATAAGTTGCATTCCAAAACATGTACAAATCACTTTGCATCAATCAATTAGAGGAAATGGCATTCATTATGATGGTATTGCCAAGGTCATTCTACAACTCATATTCTTGTATTGTATCACAGCCTCATAATCCTAGGGGCACTTACCTTTTTTTTGAGAAAAAAAAGAAAGAAGTTAAATTTATATTAATTTGTAAAACTAAAAGAGTTGCATAAAGACTTTCATACAAAAATAGTTGTCATTAAAGCCTAAAGAATAAAAAACCAAGGAGGTTTATTATAGATCCACCCCCACCAAGCCTAATAAGAGAACATGGAAATAAAAAGACAATAAGAACAATAAATAAAACTATCAACCCAAATCATGATGGAGTGAAAGAAGTTGTGAGATATGAGTTGAAGAAAGGGATACCTAATCCATAACATTTCATTTACAATCAACATCAAAAGCTCATTTACCCAAACAATTAACAATAGCATTCCACTCACGAGGAATATGAATAAAAATATGGAATCATTTTTTTGTGTTAGGTGAAGAATTTGTACCACATAAAGAGCCAACCTCTAAGAAGACTAAGAAGCTTTCCTATTATTCAAAATGAAAACCAACACCATTGAATCCATCCCACAAATAATATTTTTCGAACCAAGCTCACAAGCTTTCTCCACAGCTACTAAGATAGCTTGAGCCTCCATGTGATTATTTGTAGTAATCCCCATAGCTAATGAAAAAAGAAGTGAACTAACCCAATACTATCTCTTCTAATTCCAAAAAACTTTGCATCTCTTGGATTACCTCATGAAGAACCATCATTATTAATTTTATAAAATAGCAAAGGAGGAAGAGACCATTTACCAAATCTATTTACTTTATTCAAAGATCAAACCTTAGACTTAAGGTTAGTTAAGAAATTCAACTATTTCAAATCTAACTTTGAAAAATTAGATTATCAAAAGAAGAAAGAAAAAAAATCAAAGAGCACTTAGCCTATAAGGTAAATTAGAACCTTTTGACAAATATACCCAATAAGACTCTAATAACCTTGGAAATTTTGATGATTTATCTCTTACCAAATTTTCCAAAGGATGAAAGTATTTCCTATATCCCATGCAATCAAAATAATAGATGTTGAAGTGGGAGGGTGGCCCTAAGTAGCCCAAAATTTAGATATAGAAGAAGCATGAATAAAAGGGTGATTCCAAATAGACCACCATTTTTTCCGTGCAAGCCAACTGAAAAAGAGCATTGAAAGAAAAGATGAGCCACACTCTCCTCACTAGATCCACATAAAACACATCTAGAAGGACCTTGAAAACCCCTTTTTTATGTTATCTCAAGTGAGACATTTATTGCGAGAAAGTTCAGCCAAAGAAAAACATTACATTTCGGCCAACAATGTGAATTCCATAATATTTTCCACCAAGGAAAAATCTCATACCCATTTCACTCTTGCAATAATATTTTATAGTCATTTGAAACTGAATAAGCTCCCTTCAGATCATACCCCCATGCAAGAGCATCAGCCTCTTTAATACCAACTCTAATGCAATTAATAAAAGAAATAGTAGTCATACAAAGGTTGTGCATCTCTCTCTCTCTCTCTCTCTCTCTCTCTCTCTCTCTCTCTCTCTCTCTCTCTCTCTCTCTCTCTCTCTCTCTCTCTCTCTCCCACTCTCTCTCTCTCTCTCTCTTTAATACCAACTCTAATGCAATTAATAAAAGAAATAGTAGTCGTACAAAGGTTGTGCATCTCTCTCTCTCTCTCTCTCTCTCTCTCTCTCTCTCTCTCTCTCTCTCTCTCTCTCTCTCTCTCTCTCTCTCTCTCTCTCTCTCTCTATATATATATATATATATATATATATATCGCGATACTTATTATTAGGATTATTCGCTATTAGAATTGATGTGGCAAAAGTTTGGGGTTGGGATTTATAATTTCTATAGGATAACATATTTTCATAGCATATGTATATTTATATGTATATATGCATATATGTGTGTGTGTGTGTGTATTTATGTTGAGGCTTTAATGTATGGAATGCAATCAAAACAAGTTTTGAGTCCAATTTAGGTGTGGGCACTACCCTTGGTAAATAAAAGAGAAATTAAATAAGGGGGCATAAATGTCTAATGAAAAATAGGTACATAGGATGCCTAGTGAAAATATAGAGGTATTTAAATATACTAATCTATGTAGATGGGTATTATAAATATAAATTTTAGGGTTAAAAATAAAATTATAGGTTTTTATTAGTTCCATACGAACACACATGCTATAACATTTTTTATTAAGTGAATTCTTTGGGGTCAATACCTAGTTGTCAACTTACTGATATGGAGTCCCTTGGTATGGGTCACCCTAAATCCTTTATCTGGTAAACTTGAAATGGCCTTATAGTTGTGCATAATTCCAATTCACATTCTTATAGATAGATCATGTAACATGTGAGGTCCTACAAGGTTATCAACAACCTTGAACTACCTCTACTTATTTCCTTTGTGTTCATGTACAATTATAATGGGTCGAACATGCCATGAAATTGTGTCACCTATAAACCTTTATATCACACAATTAAACATTTTCAAATATCAAAATCCCTCCAACTCACAGTATCTCACTCATGTGAATACAATGCAAAAACATTTTCAAAATACTATTATACATCATGAAATACCACATTTTGTAAGAAAAGAAAATGAATGTATCAAACTACAAATCATAAATTCTATATATTATTTTATCTTTAAACATAAGTCACTTGTTAGATCATTAATGCTCAAAATGTAATCCTCCCAGTCTTATTCATTTAAGTTCAAACTGAAAACATCTTATTTGATTATTCCCTACATCATATTAATCATATTATTCATTTACTTTATGCAAATATGAAATTTCAATCTACAATCTACAAAGTAGTTGATTGGTGTTTCATTGTCAATATCAAACTCTAAAGTACATTTCATTTTTCCTAATAGTGTTGTTTCATCTCAAGTGTTAAAATAAAATATATGTAGTTCATTATAAACTCTAAAAATTGTGTAGCAACCCTCCTTGGCTAATTCCTATTTTTTTCATACCACAACTTACAACACTTAATTTAATCTAATTTCATCATTCCTTGATATGAAATTCTCTAATAAATGTTGATAGTCTTGCATATGTGTTCTACATAATAGTTCTTAGATAATTCATAGCATACACTACATGTACTTCCTTTCTATCTCATTAATACATTAAGAAAAATGATCAAGCTTTATATAAATCCCTAATACAACAAGAAAAACTAATCATTAGCCAATGTTCATAAACATGAATTAACTCAAATACCACTCACACAAATTAGATTACAACAATAAATAATAATACAAATGCATATAAGACAAAAAAATATTATATGGTTCTAGAGTATATATATTATCTTAATACATGTAATAATGATCCACCAATATACCAATTAATTTACTATGCATAGACAAATATGTCCCCAATACAATCAAGCTTATATAACCAACACCTCATTCTTGCTTTTCATCATTTAGCATAGACAAGCCCTCTAAGATTATATACCAAGTTTTTGGTTCTAGTAGAATGGTGCAAGGTGATCCAAACCTCAATGAGAGTATGAAATCCCTACCCACCCTAAGTAAGAGACATCATTGGTATATCTAGGAGGGGGATCATAATGGTAACATCCAATTTATACAAGGGTAAACATTTAGAATCTAGCACACATTAATTCACCATGTTAACACTAAAATATAACTCATGTACATATATTTTTAAGAAATATCAATGATTTAATCTTAGAGAGGTTATGTTGTTTCTTATATAACATGCCATAATTTTCACATGGAAACTATGGTTTTGTATTATTTTCATCTCATTTTTCTTATATTTTTTTCATGGTAGGTCAGATTCAATGTTTAGTTATGATTATGTTGACCTTTTAGTTCACTTGATTTAGCTTTTGGGGTTTAATTATTTCTAATTGTTTCATGTTACCTTGGTTTCCTCAATTTTTTTAGCCATGCTTTACGCTTTAGTCTTTTAGCTTTATTTGCATAGCAAGTCTTGCCTAGACTTTGAACTCTGACCATGTTTGAAATTGTGAAATTCTATATAAACTAGATTTTATCGAAAGTATCAGGTTATGGTATTCATATTTCTTGAACTATGATCCTAATATTATATATTCCTAAGTATATGCTATATTCCTAACTATATTTTATACTCCTAATTATATATTATATATTCCTAAGTATATATTATATATTCACTTCTAACATGCTTAATTTTAACACTAGTTTTAGTTGTTATCTTAACTTCATTTAATTAGGATCAAGGGGTGTGTTCCTATATAGTTAAATCCCTATAAATAAGGAAGAAAACTCTCTCCCACATCATCTAACTTTAAACTACTGACCTCATATATTATTATCTAATCACTGAAGGTCACCCCTTCAAAGTGGTTTGCTATTTTTCTGATTTTTACATTTATTTTTCTAATTTAACTTTTTATGTTTTTTTTAATTTTGGATTTTAAATCTAAACTCAAGATTTTTATTAACTCAAATCTATTTAACATCTCACATTTATTATGCATCGAGACGTTTCCTTTCTGAACCCAAATTTCTTTATCAAATTTGACTTACCAAATTGTTCAAATCTATCTCTTAGATTTATAATTTCAATGTCTACGAAGACTTAAGATTTAAACTAAACTTAGTTGATTGGTACTTTTTTTCTATGTAGTAAAAACTAAAACCATTGTTCATTGAACGTTTGCCTTCTTTAGACAATGCCCATTTATCATTAACACAAAGGATCCTCATGCAAGTATGGATATCAATCTTTTGGTCATTCACATTCAACTTGTTCTTTTACATTGAAAGGGAAACACAAAGTTTTAAATCTAAAAGCTTCAGACCTATCAATTTTATTAAATATGTTAGTCATGTCAATATGTTTTGCGCATGCATTCATGGATTTTGTCTCTTGGAGTCTGCCGCATGTCAGACTGTGAGGCTTTCCTTGTGTATTCCAGATTGCACATGTATCTTTTACTTGTATTTCACGTTATTTCAGCCCAAATTTCAAATTACAAATTAGCTCAAATTTATTTCATTTGAATTTCAAAATTTTCACTACTTGAGGAATACCATGTCTGTGCATCCCTACGTGTACTTGCTTGCTAATGTATTTTTGGGAGCTAAGGCCATGTGTCATTGCTCACTATAACTGCATGATGCACTCTTCCATGGTGTCCTCCCTTTGGTGTCTCCACATAGGCTCCCACTTGATGTAAAATTGATGGCCTATTTAAATTTCAGTTTACTCTGCAATAAGATTTTAAGCTAATTTTCTCACAGATTTGGATAGTGATAAACATGCCAATGACTTGATTATCTCTAGAGATCTTGTATAACATGACCCAACAAGTGTCTCCTTACTGCAATTAAATTTGATAGCCTGTGCTTCAAGTGATGACCACCATAAGCCCATTTTTACTAGTAAAAATCAGTCTTGAAGTTGTTTTATGCATTGAGATTTGTACACTAAGTATTAAGTTTATTGATAGGGAAGTTTGAGAAATTTACAAATAAATATGAAAATATTAGATTTTGAAATTTGTGTAAAGATATAAATTTGATATATTTAAGATTTTCACGAATTATTTTAAGAGTCATGATTATAATTGATACATATGACTTTTGGCCACATGCATTGTTCTAAGTAAGCTAAAACATTCTTCATTTACTTTAATAAAAGAAAATTTTAAATTTTCTCTTATTATAGAAACCTGAAATCAAAGTTACAATGTTAGCATCCCTTGACTTGACATCAAAATTATTATTTTGAATAGCGTGTTATACATAATTTGTAAAAAGTTGTAAGTTTATTTTTAGAATTTCTTATAATTGTGAATGTTTTAAATGAAATTATGATTCATGTCTTGAATTCAATACTAGTTTTGCCTTGCAAAGGATGTTATTATGAAGATCAAATTACCGCAAGTTTATCTAGGGGATAATTTATTTTTATTTTTTATTCAAGGGGTAAACACTTTTGACCGGAGCTATGAACCGGATACAACCATTCAACAATAACACCCCAACGGGGTTTGAACCTTGGTGGCAAGAACAACAATGCCACCTATAAACCATCACACCATGCCAATACCGGCAGGGGATAATTTATTATAATTGTCTTGGGGATAATTTATTATCTCCTATAGGTCTGTTATTCTGCCACATTTGTCATGGGTCATTCATAATGGGAAAAAAACATTTTTTTGGGATGATGTGTGGAATGGCCATCAGCCTCTTCGCTCAGATGCAAAGTGGAATGGGATAGCGGTTTACTTGAAGAATCTTTGGGGTTGTCGGGTGTGTGATTATCTGACTGAGGATTTTTTGTGTTTCCTCCTTTATTCAAGTGGAGGGATATGGAATCTTTTCCTCTTCCAAAAGCCTTAAAGGACTTTCTTTGCTTGGTGTTGTCAACTAGGAGCACTTTGTACTCTAATAAGGATGATGAAATTATTTGGACTAAGTCCCCCTCGGGATCTTATTTTGTAAAGGAAGGTCATAAAGCTTTGGTTAATATTGAAAGGTCACTTGATTGGCCATCTAAACTCTGTTGGGGCCCTGAGGTTCTCCCTAAGGTAAGTGCTTTTTTCTTGGTTGGTTGTGAAAGAAAAAATATTGTCAGGTATGAGGTTCTGGATCGTCTTGGAATCACTCCCCTTTTCCCCTGTCCTTTGCGGCAAGGCCCTAGAATTGACTAATCACCTCTTTCTCACTTGTGATTTTTCCTACTCCTATTGGTATTGGCTTATGGAGAAATTGGGGTGGAGCAGTCTCATTCATAATTATCTTTTCAATTAGTTCTAGGCTTGGCTTGCCCTATTTAAAAAGGCTTATTTTTCTTGCATTTGGAATCTTAGCCCATCAATTATGATCTAGAACATTTGGCCCGAATGTAATAACATAATATTTAGAAAGAAATCCTTTGATAGAAAGTAGGTGTTATAGAGAATTGAAGCCTCCATCTCTAAAAATGTGAGATCATTTGTACTCAAGAACTTGCAGGTTGGGAACCCTTTTCCTTCTTGGGATGCTTGGATGCTCAAGTCCTGGCCTAGGTTGGATCCTCTTTGGCTTGGGGTTCAATCCAGTTCATCAAACAAAAGGATAACAAAAATTTGGTAAGGTGGTCTCCCCCTCCTAAAGGTTGGGTCAAATTGAAGTTTGACAAGGCATCTTGGGGCAATCCCAGAGTTTCTAGTGTAGGCATGATTCTAAGAAATGATGAAGGAAAAGTGGTCAAGGTCACTTGCAAGTTGTTAAATAATGTCCAACTAATAATGTGGTTGAGTTCAGTTCCTTAATACTTGGCCTTAAATTGGCCCAAGTTGCAAATAAAATTTCTAAGCTTATCATTGAAGGTGATTCTCATATAGTTATTGGGGCCCTCTCAAGAAAAATATTTCATGCTTGGCATTTGAATTATCTTCTACAACATTCTCTTTCCATCTTATAGAACTTTATGTCTTATCAGATTCAGCATTGCTTTAGAGAAGTGAATTTGGCTATAGATAAATTGGAAAACATGGCCATTTATTATTCCTTCCCTCTTACTGTGTTTTCACTTGATGAGTTTAATTCTTTTTGGACTAATTCTCTTGGCTTCTTGTGGTAGCTTCTTGGCATTTCAACATTCCTTAGCATTATGTGTTGTTTTCATATTTGTGTTTGATATTCTAAATGGTCCCCTTGACGTCTTGGTTGGGTTGTAGATAGTCCTCATGTTGTTGAGATCATCGATGAGTTGGCCCTGATCCTGAAAAGAGATTATTGGCATAATGGTGTCATTGAAGTCAAAAGAAGATCTGTGCAATATCATATAGAAGAGGTGTAAAATACTTAGTCAATTTTTTTCTAAGTTAGTATATTTTGGAGTTTGGGCTTATCACATATCAAATACCTTGAAAAGACTTAGAAGCTTTGAAGATAATCAGGCATCGGTCATTAGGCTTATCACTTACCAGATGTATTGAAAAAGACTTAGCATATTTGAAGGGTTTCAACCTTTGAACTTCAAGTGATCTACTTACCTTTGTATTCGAAGAATGGGGTATGGAGGATCTTTGAACCCCGAAGAGGTTTCATGCATCGTGAGTCGAAGTTAAGGCTTCAACACTATGAACTTTTTTGGGCTTCACGAGTCAGAGGTTTTGCTTGTGTCTTACTGATTGGCACTAAGTGTATGAAGTATGAAGTAACCATGAATCTTGACCCATGAAAGTGTTATAACTTTTTTGGGCTTTCCTCTTACCGATTGGCACTAAGCGTATGGAGTATGAAGTAACCTTGAATCCCGACCCGTGATAGGGCTTCATTCTTCGTTGTTTGGTGGTATGGTTATTGGTTTTCCTACTTGAGCTATGTGTTGTATGGTGTTCATGGGATCCTCGACACCTGATAAACATCAAGAGCTAACAAGAGTTTTCATCGGTCGTAGGTTCTTCATCAGGTTGACAAATGGGTTTCAGCGGGACTTAGTGGCTAGTCCCCTCAACGTCCTGATAAGCACTTCTTCGAAGATATTTGGGCTCATGTTAGCAAGATGAAATAATGAGTCCCTTCATTTCTATGGAAAGGTGATTGAATAAGGTTTTTCAATCCTCCATGACAACCAATGAATCTGTTTTGAATCAGAATCTGGTAGTTTTGGTTGTCTTCACAGGGTGATCCCACAGTAGTGGTTTACACTTTTTGGGACATTCTAATTTTCACTGAAATCACATATTTTTAGAAAATATAATGATTTAAGCCTTGAAAATTTCCATTTAAAGGATTCTAATTGAAGATGGTTTGATCAAATCACCTTAGATCAAAACCCCTTGGATAGAACCCCGCTAGTTTTAAACCATACATATAACAAAGTCTCCTTTACACCTATCAAAATGCTGATAAAAAATCACTTTGATTTACCTTTTGGGTGATCAATTGAATTCATTTAAAATTTATTATTTGTAAGCATGTAGTCCTTATTATAAGCTTCCCAAAAAGTGTAATTTTAAATATATTTAATTTGATTATTATTTTTATTTTTTATTTCTTGTGAATGTAGGTTTTTCACTAAAAATCAAATTCTTTGTTCTGCACATGTAGAAAAATAGTAGATTATCAAAAAAAAAATTGAAAAATATGTTTTGGCTTAGTATTGATGTCATTGATCTAGTAAAAACAATTGAATTTCAATACATACAAAAAACGTTATGTTGTTTATAGTCTGCCTATGTCTAAATTGTAATTGATTTGACTACAAAATTTGATTAAGAAAAAAATTCAATAGAACGCTATGAAACCAAATGAATGTGCTAGATATCATAGTTACAAAGCTAAATTCAAAAAAAATAGAATTTTATCATTCATAGAAAAAAAAATTTATGTTATTTATGGTGAGCATCACTCTTTAAAAATAGAGTTTACTGCTAAAAACTAGTTTTTGAAGGAGATGAAAAAGAAATGCAACATGACTCAAAAAAATTAAAAATATATATATTTAGAATCTATAGACAAAATGTCACAAATCACTAGTTTGCATCATTTTCAAATTCCTCATGGTTTAGCAGCTATAGGTGCCCGAAAGTGAAGATTTAGTTAAAAAAATAGTTCAATGTCCAGTCTGGCCAAAAATTGTAAACTAGTATTGTGGGATCAACCAAGAATATTTTGTTTCTCCTGTTCATGCATTATGTACATAAGTAACCCTTTTTTATGAATTAAACTCTCTTATAGTGGCTCGGCCACTTTTTTTTTTTTTTAAATAATATTATAATTGTGAATTTTTTAAATGAAATTCTAATTCATGTTTTGAATTTGATACTAGTTTTAGCTTGCAAAGGGTGTTATTATGAAGATCAAATTACCTCAAGTTTATCTAGGGGATAATTTATTATAATTCTGAATTTTTTAAATGAAATTCTAATTCATGTCTTGAATTTGATACTAGTTTTAGCTTGCAAATGATGTTATTATGAAGATCAAATTACCTCAAGTTTATCTAGGGGATAATTTATTATAATTGTGAATTTTTTAAATAAAATTCTAATCAATGTCTTGAATTTGATACTAGTTTTAGCTTGTAAAGGATGTTATTATGAAGATCAAATTACCTCAAGTTTATTTAGGGGATGCTTGGAATTTTCCAAAGTCTTTTAGACTACTAATTAATTCTTATCTAGATATTGAAAAAATCCAAATAGTTTTAGAAATGTTGTAATGTCTATTTAGAACATATATGACTCAAAATTATAACAAAATATTTAAGCAAGGAAGAAACTCAAACATAACTCAAACATGAATCTCATAAAAGAATATTTTCCCTTATTTCTTTTGTGATTTTTTGTATTAACTACTTTGTCCCTTTCAATTGTATAGAAGATCTTATTCTTCTAATAGAAGTTTATTAAAACTAGAGTTGTTTTCTACAAAAATAATGTTTTTGATTAGAGGATAAATAGGTTTTGATGTGACCCGAAACCCATTGCAAGAAGGTTTTGATGGGACCTAAAAACCTTTACAAGGCAAACAATGTTGCTAGAAAAATAATCAACATACCAATTTGTAGCCCAACAAAAGCAACCAAACATAGATACTCAAATCAATCCACATTGTAACAAACAGGTTTTGAAGGGACCTTAAACCCTTGACAACTAGGTTTTAACAAGGACCTTGAACCCTAAGAGACTAACAAACAACTACCTGAAACAGTCAAGCAACAAAGTAGCCAAGCTACAATGAACCATCTGCTTAATAACAGCATCATTGAACCACCAAAGAGAGGGCAACAAGACTCCCCATCATAAAAGGACACCCACCACCTTTTACATCTAGGTTTTATCAAGGACCTTGAACCCTTATGACTCTTGAGCACAACCTGAATCAGCCAAGCATCAACAAACCAACCACTTAGAGAAGTCAAATCTGAGCCCAAGAAACCAGAAAACAAAAAGGTGTAAAAAGCCCACCAAACCCTGATTCTCAAAAGATCCAAAAAAAACTAAACACCCCCAGCTCAATAAGCATTTTGGGAAGCATAATCAGACACTTCAAAGCATCAGCCTTCCTGCAACTGTAATCCACCCAAATTTTCAACCCAACCTCCACCTCTAAAAGAGAGGGCACTGCTCTATAGGTGAGGATAATAAGAAATCCCTTACCACCAAAATCCCATCTCTCCAAGCCATACAAGCTCCACCTCAAAAGGAACCAATGCTCCACCTCAAAAGGAGCAATCTCCCACTCTATAGGAAATAGCGGCTAAAGATTATGATGGTTAGCAACTTTAGTAGGAAGGGTTGACCTAACATCCCTTAGCAGCACAAGCTTCAGGAAAACCAAGCAACAAAAACCCAAAGGTGAGACAGGAACAAATCCCACTCAACAAGCATAGTAGTGCCCCACCATTTCCCACACCACCACCAAAAGAAACAAAGATGGCACCCAAAAACTATCAACAAAGACCAAATAAAAGAGGATTCTATGAATCCTATAAATAGGGGCAACCAAGACTACCATCATCTTGTTGCGAATATGAGCTAGTTTGCTGGTGTTGTCATTAATGTTGTCATTGATGTCAACACTATTCAGTATGTTGCAGATTGTACATGTATGATTGAGATGTTGTTGAGATGTTGTGAGTACATGGAGCTATCTTTATGGTGTTGCAGATATGTTATTTTAATGAGTTTCCAAGTGCTTTTGAGAAAATTAATGAAGAAAAGAAGTTAGAGTGTTGGAAGTATGAATAGTGTGTGCTCTGGTATGTGCTTTGCATGTCTCCTATGTTGATCCTATGCTTGTACGGATTTCAAGGCATGTTGATAATGATCCAATGGTGATATAGTTTGAGTTTTAGTTTCTGGTGAGATGGTACGTGAAAGTTGTGTCCACTAGTATATGTGTTCTACCGGAAGTGTCAGTGTTCTGTGGACTGGGAGAAATATGTTTGCTCCGCATTTCTTCACTGTTTTGTTTCAAATCATGCAGTTTTGGGATATGTCTTGTGAAGGCTTTTCCTATGCTCTGGCGAAGAGGTTTGGAATTTGGTGATCCGGAAATCATGTTTTTGTGTTTTTGTGAGTGTCTGCACAGTCCAGATTGTTTGGTGAAAAGAGTTCAGTGTTTGAAGCCTATTATTTTTGCTACGGATGTATCCAGGGAAGATTTTGAGATGTATTCCCATGCATAATGAAGCGTGTTGCATCATCTGTGTGTCATCCTCTTGTTGGGAAGCGTGTTCATCATTGATAATTTATGTTTTCATTAGGTTTGGCCGACCTAGTGTTTACACTTCATTCGAAGAATAAAATTTTTAAATAAGGAAGCATGTAGAAGATTCAAAATATTATTCTTATGTTTTTATTGGTTCACTCTTATTCCTTTCCACCGCGGTAATTTAGAGTTGCCAACCTATTTTGAATTTATGAAACAATGTGTTGTGGCCAACCTTGGTAAATGTTTCTAAGGTTGAGAATGGTATAAAAGCAAGGCGAGTTGTGAAGAATTGTATGACAGTGTGATGCAAAGTGATGAAAGTGTGCCAAAAATCATAAGAGAAAAAGTGTGTATGAGTGAGTTGTGAGAGAATTTTTTCAGTGTGTTGAAGGCAGTGAACTGAAGGTTTTGTAATCCTACAAATGTGCTTTAATTGCTATGGTGGATATTTTTTTCTCTTTTGTATCTGTAGGCAGTGAGCCTTTGTACTTGGACAGTGAGTCCTCTTTAGGGCAATGAGCCTTTGTATTCATTTTATAATCCTTATATTGTGAGTTAACCCTCACCGTAGTTTTTCCCTTATTGGGTTTTCAACGTAAAATTTTGGTGTTCACTGTGCTAATTTACTTTATGTTATATGTGTTTCATGCTCATATTTAATAATAGAATAGTGTGGTTGAAGATTTGATAAGTGATAAAGTCTTAAGTTTGAATTTGTGTGACAACTGATTCACCCCCCCTCTTAGTTGTTTTACACCTATTTAACAATTGGTATTAGAGCTTGTGGTTCCTTGTTGTTGAGCTTAACCGCTTAAGGAAGATCTGATGGCACACAAGTTGTCGATCCCTATGTTTGATGGAACTGACTACAAAGATTGGAAAGGACAAATGAGAGGATATATTATCTCTCTTGGTTTCAAGACCTGGAAGGCTATTGAGAATAAGTATACACTTTCATCTGATGGTGTTCATACTATAGATGAGATCTCTGCTTAATATGACAGTGTGATGCAAAGTGACGAAAGTGTGCCCCAAATCATAAGAGCAAAAGTGTGTATGAGTGAGTTGTGAGAGCAGTTTTTCAGTGTGTTGAAAGCAGTGAACTGAAGGTTTATGTAATCCTACAAATGTGCTTTAATTTTTGTGGTGGATCTTTTTTCTCTTTTGCATCTATAGGTAGTGAGCCTCCCTATTGGACAGTGAGTCCTTTGTAGGAAGTGAGCCTTTGTACTTGGATGGTGAGTCCTCTTTCGGGTAGTGAGCCCTTGGCAGTGAGCCTTTGTATTTAGTTTATAATCTTTATATTGTGAGTTAACCCTCACCTCAATTTTTCCCTTATTTGGTTTTCTATGTAAAAATATGTTGTTCATTGTGTTGATTTACTTTTTGTTATCTATGTTTCATGCTCATATTTAATAACAGAATAGTGTGGTTGAAGATTTGATAAGTGATAAAGTTTTAAGTTTGAATTTGTGTGACAACTAATTCACCCCCCCTCTCAGTTGTCCTACACCTATTTAACACATCTCCATGAAAAGTTGGGTTATGAATAAACACAACCTAGCTAAAGAAAAAAGATTTGGGAGCTTCCCAATCAACAACAAAAGCTCATAAAGGATAGTAGACCAAAACACCTTCAAAAGGAAACCAACACCATCAGTCACAAGGTCCAAGCAGCTGCCCACAACAGCTTTCACCAATAGCAACCCTTCCACCATCAATTGCCCTATGGGAAGATAGGAGAACCCATCACAAGAAGAATGAAGGGATTCAACCAATCCATTAAGCACCCCATCCTCCTTGACATGCCAACCAAGAATAAGAGATGGCCAAAACTCCAAACACACTCCTAATCTAGGAAAACCATATATAAAACTCCAAACACACTCCTAATCTAGGAAAACCATATATCACCCCTAGCAAAGCCTCAAACGAGAAAGGGACCACACGTGAGGCAAAGGAAATAATCCACAAGAAATTCCCGCAACAGCAACAACCAAGGTAACAACATAAACAACAATAGTTGCTTCATACATGAGCCCACCAACAACCACGAGCTCCAAGCAACTACCCACAATAGTTGAACCACCAATAGAAATCCAAATACCAGTAGCAACCCTTCCGTCATTAGAAAAATCCTCCACAAAGCAAGGCCCACAAGAACATCCACCAATAGAAACCCTTTTGTCATCAACAACCCTTTTTCCATCAACAATCCAACAGGGAGATAAGGGAAACCCTCACAAGAAAAATGAAGGGAGCCAGCCAATCCATTAAGCACCCCATCCTCCTTGACATTCCAATCAATAATAATATCTAAAGATAAAACTCTAAACATAGTCCTAACTTAGGAGAATCATACCTCACCCTAGACATCAACAAGAAAGCCTCTACCGACAGCAACCCAAAAAAACCAACAGCAACATCTCCCAGAGAGATTTCATCTGCTTCCTTTTCGACTCTAGAAATCTTTCCATCAGGAAGCACTAGATGCAAACCATCTTCCTCATCTTTAGAATCAACATCTCCCTCACCCTCTGCAATAGGGGAATTCAAATTCCTACCCTCACTTTGTTTCCTGCCACTCATCCTGCTACTCGCCATTGACAATATGTGACCCAATCACAAGTATTAATGTTTCCTAGTACCCAATATTGACCCAAAAACAAAAATAATGTTAATTTGAATTACTAAAGGATTTAATTATGATAAATGAAATTAAGGATTTTTTTTCCTTGAGACGGTTGGTCTATATATGATAAAACCTACATTATTTTGTTGGTTAAAAGAAAACTATAATTTATTTGTCATATTATAGTTTGAATCTCTTCATTTAGTTTGGATTTTGTTTATGATTTTTAATCTAAGTGTGTACATCTAAATTAAGACTTCTCTTTCAATTAAGATATTTAGAGTTGTATAACATGTCTTAAGTTTAGGAATCTAATATGGTTTACATATTTGACTTGTGTATGAAATACCAATTTGAAGTTGCCTCTTTACTAGCTATTGCAAGATATTGATGATGATCAATGTGATACTATCTCCTATTGGGTCATGCAATTAACAAAAGTAGATGAGCAACAAAGAGCATCTCATGAAAGAATTAATCAACACAAGCAAGTTATGAAGAATTTACATGATAAGAAGACATCACCAAGAGAATTCCAATTTGGTGATATGGTTTTGTTGTGGAATGCCAAGTCTGAAGATAAGGGGAAACATGAAAAACTTTAACCCTTAAGGATTGGACCATTTAGAATAGATAAGAGGTATAATTTTCATGTATACCATCTCTTGGATCTTGAAGGAGAATTGATGGAACTACCTATTCATGGATAGCATCTAAAGAATTATTTCTCATAAGTAATAGTGCTTCAAAATTTTGAATGGTAAGTTGATTGTTTCATCTTCCATTTTGGTTTTACTTTCAAGTATTTATGTTTCCTTTTAGATCAAGATTACATTTTTCCTTGCTAAATTTTGGTGGTCTGCTAAAGATACTAAGTTTTCATTATGCCTGCAAGAGGTGCATGTCCCCAACTAGAGCCATTGTTGGGACTCAAATCTGTAGTTTCCTTTTTGCATGAGTCCCTTCCACTTTTTGTGTCATAGTAATTTTTCCCTAATTTATAACCAATTTGAGAAACACTTCATGGATCATGTTTTGTCAAAATTTCTTAAACATACAGATAGAGCACCAAAAATTAAGTCAAGTTTCTTTTTGAATTTTTGAAAATATGCTAAGGGGGGAAAGTTTTGTCTTGTAGGTTTTATCCCTCCATCTAGTTCAATCCATCCCCCAAAAATGTCTTTTCCAAATAAATTTCCCTGCTAATGTGTAGTTCCAGTCCATTATTCTGCACGGTGCAATTCACCATGTTTTTCTCGGAAAGGATTTAAATGCTAAAAAATTGACCTAAGTGTCAAAGTTTGGGAATTTTTCCTCCACTCGAACTTCACCTCTTCACCCTTCAAATAAATTAGGTTCACATAAAATATCCCACTTTGCAAGAAAATCCTATCCAACTAGATATTTGTAGGTATTTTCATGTGAACCAACCCATTCCACATGTTGACCTTTCTCCCATAATTTCCACTTTCCCCCCATCTTCCCACAAGTGTGTTATGAAATTGGTTAAGTAAATATTTTATAGGTTGATAGCCTCCATCTTTCCACAAGTGTGTTATGAAATCGGTTAAGTAAATATTTTACAAGTTGATAGCCCCCATCTTCTTGCATACATCATTATGACATCATCTTCCCCTTTGTTGAAATTTCCAAATGAACTTCCCCTTTCATGTGCAAATGTTCGGTTCACTTCATATTCTTTGCTTCTTTCCTCTTGCACACTTCCATCCCCTATCTAAACTTCACATTTATAAAGTTTCTTCATCCTATTTAGATGACTTTTCTCATTGAGAAGTTCCACTCCATTTTCCTACATCCATACCCGAATGACATCATGTTCACGCCATCCCATATTGTTTACATTATCATATCACCATTTTTTAAGCTTCCCAATTCATCTCATCCCTCTTTTCTAACATAATGTTTATGTCACTAGTGGGACTTTCCTTTCGAACCGGACATGTTGATAAAATTAGGATGTACTTGGTTTTTCTACCAATTCCACTTAGAGGCCAATTACATATTGTGACCCAATGGAGCCTTTTGACCCACGTGAAGTTTTTTAAGAGAAAAAATACTAGGGAGATAGTTTCCAAGTGATATGATGTGAACCAGATGTATTTCTCAAGGGTGCAAATGCACTTGCACCTGAAGTTCTCACAAGAATCCGATAGGATTAAAATTCTTGCTTTTGATCTAGATGGCCTCTTAATTCCTGCAATCTATTGTTATGAGTTTCTAATGAGTTTTGAAGCTTAATTGGTTTGAGTGTCATGATTTTGGCCCGCAATTACTTCTCATAGGATTTCCATGATGATCAATGTGCCATTGCGATTCTCCCACCAACCAAGAATTTATGACTCAACTTTAGGTAGGTATAATTTTGACACCTGTTTTTTTTCTCTACGAGTTTCAAATTCACCTACCACCATTATTGTTGGTTGCACCTGTGTTCCATCTAGCTACATTGATGATGCCACTCTTTCACCCACTAGAAGTTATTGCAATAGGTTGCTTATCAATCTAATGCATCTATTTTGGGGGGAATCTTCCTTAACCATCAATTGATTGTTGCTATAGTAATCCATCCTAGGGTTTCTCCTATGAGTGGGTTTTATTGGCATTTTGACTATCTTTTTAAGAGGATTGGACAATATAAGAGAGCAAAGAAATAATCAAAAGAAGTAGAAAGTTGCATAAAATCAAAGAATAGTTGTAGGGGCACATTAGTTATGAAAAACTGTTGTAAGAATGTTGTAATAAATATGTTATGTCTCCACTGCTATGTATGTAAAATCGGAGAATATATCAAATTTGACATGCTTTCTTCAACACATTTTCTATTGTGAATGTAATCAAAATTAGAGGAACTTGACATAACTCTAAGTGTGTTGCATGAGTTACAAAAACTCTTTTATACGAGTGCATATGAATTTGGGTAGTTCAATAATGGATAACTAAGTAGATAAATCTTGGAATGATATTCATATATGCTTCATATATAAGTATATTATATCAGTTTGTTCTCCCTTTGTGTTTTCCTTCTTGTCAGTTGTGACTTTGTTGCCCAAGATAAGGCATTGGTCTCTTGTATGTGCTTCAGTCATCCATATTAAAATAAATTCATAAAATCATTCATTTATTTATTTATTAGTGATTTCATGATATCATTGTTTACAGGGAACATAGAAAACCATTATCTATGAATCATGATGCTTACCTCACCTTGCACATGTTTTCTAGGTGTATTATCAGCTATATAGGGGTTATTGATAGCTAATTTGTTTAGTCTAGTGACAATATTTGGGGTTCATTAGATAGATTGGGTTTAGCTATCATTTAAATTATTGTTGTTTATCTTAAGCATGATTTTTATACCTATTCAAGTATACCCCTAGGAATACCCTCTTGAGTTTAAGTCGAGATCGAAGTATAGAAGATATAACCCACTTTATTTGAGTTAGCTTAGAATCCTCCACCATTTTGTTGATAGGCTATTTTACCCACATAATGACAACCTTTTCCTTGTGAGTATAATTTATTATAGATAGTGGATCAGTCATTTTGATATTTAACATAACCAATGCATTAGGGACCTATATGATCAATCGCTATTGTTTGTGCTAGTAATCACGATGTGGGTGTTTTATGGAAGAATATAATGTGTTTGAGAATTTAATATAAGTGAAAGGATCTTTTGGAGGCTAGGTTCTTCCCTCTCAAGGGTTTTCTTAGGATAATTTTGGCGTTATTTATGATATTTATTTTTGTTTGTGTGTTTCTATTATGTGGGTTGCATGGTTGGTCAGTCCTTCTTTAGACCCTACTACTATGGCTACCATGTCCACAAATGCACATCTTTGTTCCTCTACGAAACTTGAGAGGAATTGTTGTTACTCCTAGCATGACTCAATGTCATGCCCTATTCTTTTGTGAAATAAGTAGTACTTATCAAGACTGTACTCTTGAGATCTTTGATAAAGGTCATAGTGATTATTGTATGGCCACTCATTTTGTCTACATGTTTTCTTGTAATTGATCCATAATGAAAATTTAATAGCATTGAAATATTCATTCCTTAAACTTGAGGATTTATTTTCATGAGTGTAATCATTATAGTTGTGATTGTTGTTGTTATTTAGTAGTGGGATATTTGTAACCACATTGGTAGTAGTGTTATAGTTTTATTTAGGTTTTTCAATGTCAAGGAGTTGTTTTTGTTATCTTGTGTTACCATACTTCCATTGGCATTATAATGTTTCCTTTCAATATCAATGGTATCTTGATGTATCCTTAGATATTTTTGAATACCCTCTTTCTATGATTTATAGGGAAGTTTTTGGACTTCCTCTTGTGTGTCCCTATTGAATTCTTTCAAGAAAAGATCATATAAACCCCTATGGTTCATGTTTGGTATAGTAGTAGAATTGTAGATGAATCGTTTACATTATATAATGAAATGTGTCATAGATTCATTTACATCTTAGATTATGCTTAGGAATTCACAAATTATTTACTAGTCTGTTCATGTCAAACACTATGAAAAAATTGTCGATCTATTGGAAGGAGTAGATTGATTCCTTAATGAGTCTATAATAACAATGCAACATGATGCCTTCCAAGGTCTTTAGAAATATTTTTCCAACCACCCCATCCCAATAAATAATTTTGTGCATATTCATTGTGTAAGCTTTGATGTGCAAGTTAGGATTTGTTGATGTGGGTTTTTGCACACCAATGTTCTTGTGAGTTTTGACACACCATAGGCTGGAACAAAAAAGGGTCCCCTACTTGAAAGGTGACTAGCTTCAATTTTCTTCATCAATTACTTTTGTGAGTTTTACTAGATCTCAATAGTTGAGGATCATTGTGCTTGGTCCTTTCAAGGGGCTACATAGAATACTAATTCATTCACATGAAAAGGTGGTCTACTTAGTGTAAATTGGTCACTATTTTCACCTTTAAACATGTTGATATTTGTCTCAATTTGATAGACTTCCCACAACTAATTTTAACATTAATTTGGGTTTAAAAGTGATTAAAAACTTTACAATAGAAATATTTCCTTCAAGTTTAGTATTTTGTGGAGGGGAATACAAAAGGTCATTCATGAAAATTCATTCCAATTTTCAAGATTTTAGTTCTAATTTCTAGGATAGTGAGATGTGCAATTTTTTGGTGATATAGAAGTCAAAAAGTCGTAGTATTTTTTTACCTTTTATGAATGAAATTTGTCATTAAAAACCCAAAACTAACCATAAACTATCATTAATATGAAAAATAACAAAAAGGGCCAGCACCCTAGGTCTGCTACTTTTTATTATCAAAAACAAAAAGGATAAGGGGGAAGGAAAGGGTTAAAGAGAAAAAGAAAAAGAATGTAAATCTATTTATGATCCTTCCACGCATCATTTTGTGAATGAAAAAAATTGAATAGAAATATCATGACCTTCACTAAAACTCATTACCTGCAATCCAAGCATAAGATGGTATGATCTTTAAATGAGAAAAAATAATGTGCATGATTAATGTCAAATTTTAGCTCACATGAATGTGTTCGAGTTGACCACACATGATGCCTCGTCATCATCTAGACATCAAAGGTATAACACATACTAGATTTTTCTGACATTCATCCTATCCCATCACATGCTCATTTTGCATCACGTTTTTGAATCAAATAACTTATCTTCAAAGTGTGATGCGCGATGAGAACAAAAGCGTGGAAGGAAATGAATGAATTAAGAATATGCTTGCAGAATATTCTATCCAGCTGTCACTTTCTTTTTACATCGGGTGATGTCTTTGTACAGCCTGAGTTGGCCTAATGGTGGAGAACTTGTACTCTTGAAAGAGAGGTCACAAGTTCAAATCCTGCAGGGGGTAAGGTATGTACACCTCGTATTGTGGAGCACGAGTTAGGTGCCTCCCTTAATATTGGGAGTACGAGGAGTCCCATATTGCTGTAGGCCGTCTGTAGACCCAAAAACAGATTGCCGGGTATCGTGGACTATAAAATAATAATAATAATAATAATAATAATAATCGTGGTGAAGAATGAAGGAAAGCGTGATATGTGTTGAAGACCCCAGATTGCAACACATGGTCAAATCTTAGTTTAACGCATCATAGTTATGAGTTGAGAAGGAACAAATAGACATGTGATGTGTGATACAAGGAGAATATTCTAATAGACAGATGGAATATCCCCACCAGCCCATCGAGAGTATGGTGCATCCTTAGCTTGGCCTTGCGAGGGTGCGGGAAAGTGGCAAGTGTACAAGTTGATGACACAAGCAGACAGGTGGCTAAATGAGGTTATGTCGCAAGATTTCTTCACATTTCTATTTCAACTCACAAGGCCTGGGGCTCAAATGCAATATGTGATGGCTAGTGGCAGCAATATTTAAAATGAAAATGAGATGCATGGCATATTCTCAACTTGTCACATATTTCTTTCACATGTCGCATTTTATTGCTTGAGAGATTTGATGCAAAAGGCAATGTATGAAGGATATGCGACAATCATCGACCTTGTTTTAAAATTAGATCAACGATCAAAATTTAAACAAATACGGCTAGCTGATAGTTCAAGGATAAAGCGAACATGTTCAAGGAAATGGATGAAAGAGAGTGCCCCATATTTGGAAATTTTTGATGAATATTCAATACAACTGCCTCCCTTAATGTGCACTTTCTAAAGGACGTGGGAGCGTGCTTCATTGACTTAATAGCGACTGTTATCTCTTCTAAGATATTCCCTCATGGACAGTTAGGGTACTTTAATATTGTAACGAAAGATTGAATTGAATGATGTCAGGTGTAAAAGCCCTGAGGCTTGTTGCTCCCTTATTCTATAAAAGGGAATTCATGGCCTTTTGCACAGATCTTTGGTGAATTTTGTAATGAAACGTAAAGAATAGAGTTGAGGTCATTCTTAGGATATGGTTTATGAGTTTTGTAATTGGTAATGTTGTATAACAGTACTAGAATTTTGTGGAATTCAATGGTAAAATTTTGAAGTCAATTGTCTCCTAATGTATGGTTTACATAAATTATGAATGAAATAGATCAAGGATCTTTCAATTTCTCTCCATGGTTGTGTCTGTGGATGTATGTTTTTTATTAAGGCTCTTGTTCAAAGAATAGGTTAAATGCTTTAATGGGAATACAGGTTTGTGTGAATGAATACCAAGATTCAATAAGTAGAGTTGTTTAGGAAAACTAGGCATAATTTGTAAGGAAATGTTATGAAGCTCTTAAATGTTTGGATGAAATGTTGTTATGGAACCCCAATTGCACCAATTATGACTCTGTTACCCTAGGGTAAGGCACTGATCTCTTGCCTTTATGTGATTTACAAATCTAGGATCAAACACACTTAAATACTTTCAATCTTCAATTTAGTTGAAAATATATGTTGAAATGAATTCTTATCTTGTCCTATGATCTTGGGAATGTAAAATGCTTCAATGATTTAAACCAGATCTTCTTATTTTCATGAACCTCAAGAATATTTGCATAGGGCACATCTTCTTTTTATAGTATTTGGGATAATTGGCATAGGATATTGATGAATACTATTAGGGACTGCCCTCCCAAATTTTGCAGAGCCTAACGTGTAGAGGGAAAGTTGTTGTAACTTTCACCTGTTCGTTGGCCAATCCCTCAAGGTAACTAATCATTGAAAGTGGCTAATTCGTAGGTTATTTTTTAGATTGGGTTTGGAATTAAAAACCACCAACAAATTTGTGACTCTATTGGGAATCAACCTGTATAAGTCTCTAGTTCGAGATCAATTATAGATAGAGTCACGAAATATTTATGTCTTATGTTCAATTTTTCAAGAGTCTTGTTAAGTCTCTCTGCATTTGTAATTTCTCCAAGGATCAACAAATATTTTCACATAATTTCAAATTCCCATAATTTGGGTGGCAACTCTGAGTCTCCTGTGCCAGTGCAAGGATTATTTCTAAGAAATAAGAGGAAAGAGAAGAAGGATGAGAGAAACTAGAGGGCATATGAAGAAGCATCTAGAGCAAAATTTGAAAGGTGAATTTCCATGGAACACTCAGCAATCTTGGAAGAAGAAGACCATGGACACTGGTAATTTTATTTCTCCTCTTCCATTAGGATCTAGACGTTCTCTTGCCAGTAGTGATGATAATTTGCAAGAATCATATGAATTTGGTATTCCTGTAAGAAATAAGGATAATTCCATTTAAAAGAAACTTGTTGAAGGAGAGCAAGCCCATTTAGATCTTTTGGAAAATAAGCAATCACAGAAAGAGACATTTTGGGAGTCTAATTTTGATGTCGAATTGGCATCCAGGAGACTAAATCCTAGAGCAAAAAGCACACCTAATCCTTCTGGTCATGATCTGCTTGGTGATCTTGTTAGTAAATCGCCTACTCCTTTCCATATGAATGCCCCAAATCTTTTCGACAGTGCTTTGAAAATTTTTGATTAAGATATTATATTTCCCAATGAAGAGGAGTTAATGAATGAGATAAGTGAGTTGCAAAGGGAAAATCAAAGGGTTAAGGAGTTGAGCATAAAAAGGGCTAAGTAAAGAGAGGAGAAGATTAAAATTAAAATGTATGAGAGGGATATGTTGAAGAGGAAATTAGAATGAATGAAGTTGTTAAGCCAAGAAGAACCAGAACATGTTTCCATTGCATCCACTGGCCCAATGATTAACCAAATACTTGGTAGTAATACTCTGAATTCTCCACTAAGTAATACCCACACAAGTACTTGGACTAGTTCTACCATTACTACCTTTGTCGCAGCAAATTCTACCTCTAATGCCTCTTCCCAACCTAGTGACAAAGGAAAGAAAGATTTAAAATGGATAAACATTGATGAGGGAGGATCTTCTCAGAAGATTCTTGCATCTGGGGAACATGATTCATTAGCTCTTAAAGTAAAGAAGGAGAATGAGGAGTTACAAAAGGAGTTAGACTTTGAATAGAAATATTAGTTGCAAATGCTGAAATACAAAGAATAATTAATTCTTGAAGTCCTCCCTTGGGAATTTTGCAGTTTCTGGCTCTCAAAACCCACCACCTTCTTCACCCTTATCAATACCAACGATTGACATAAATACTTCATCTCATATAGGTTAGTCCATCCCATGTTCCCAACCTTAGAACATAAAGAAAATTGAGCATACTCACACTCAATTTGGAGGTCATAATATGAGACAAAAAAAAATCAGGATGTAGGAGGAAGTGGTGCTAGTAGGCAGCATAACCATCAAGATAATCAATTTCATAGAAGACCATTTTAGTTAGAAAGGTATAGGTAACTTTTTTTTTATGGAATTCCTAGTTGTCCAAACCCTATCCCTAATTATATCATAAGTGTGTTAACTAAATTTATTAGAAATAATGTTTTTTTCTGGTGAAGATCATCTAAGGGCCTTTCTGAATTTGTTGGATGACTATGAGGTGTATGATGAGGGTGTTGTGATGAAATTATTTATGCAATCATTGTTTGAGAATGCAAGAGATTGGTATAGAGGTCTACCAGAGGCTAGTATTGGGTCTTGGGCAGAGTTCAAAAGGGTTTTCAAGGAGTGGTATGGGGACAAAACAGACCCTCGATTTATGTTGAATGAATTTAACAACATTACTAAAGGATAGAATAAAATGGTTTCTGGTTTTAGTATAAGGTTTCAAAAGGAAATGTTTAGAATTCCTGTTGATTTGAGACCAAATTCAAATAGGTTTGTCTTGTTTTATATTGCAATGAATTTGATTCAAAAATGAGTTATTACTTGAGATACAAAGATCCCCAAAAATTGAGAGATGCTTTTAAAACTGCTTTTCACATTGAAAGCAATAGAACAGCCTAAGGGAAAGTGGGAAGAAGAGAAAATGTAAAACTTCTAAAAAACCCTAGAGGTCATGAGAAAACAACACAAGAGGATAAGATGGATAATGTGATGGATGCATTAAAATACTTGAACTATAAGATGTCTAGGCACAAAAAGGGTCTAGAAACAAATGAGAAATCAAATTTACAAAGAAATAAGGTTGCCCAAATTGCATGGATCAGCCATACAACACCAACTAGCATAATGGTAAGCCTATTTTTAATAATAAAAAAATTGCAGAATAAAGACCCACTTGACCCATTGAACAATAATTATGTGAATTTAATGGATGGTACTCTATGGTGTGTAGCATGCTATCTACCCTATTCATCACATTAGTGTGTATTACCACAATCTTTAGAAGAAGACCAAAATACATGTGGTGACCGTGACCTGCCTCATGAGCAAGATAGGGAAATCAATATGTTGTTTGTTTATGGGGAATTCTCTTATGGTAAAGAGACAAATGAAGTTGATGTTGATAATCAAAGACATATTGCAAGTGCATATCAACAAAAAAAAAATTGAGGAAGATGAAAAAGAAGATTATGTTGTGAATAATCTTGAGACTGAAGAAGCTGATGTGACTTTGAGGAGGCCATCAGATGAGGAAATTAAGGAATTGACTATTGTTGTTGTTTCTCAATTCAGGAGAAAATACCATTTGAGAAATAGAGTTGTGAATAGTGATCAAGGAAAAGTTGGCAGTGTGTTCATTAAGGAACAAGAAAAAGATAAAAAGGAGTGTGTTGATGTGGATGTTAGTCGCATACCAACAGGCAGATAAGTTCTCACAGGGACACCACATGAACCTATCTTTCTTGAAAGACTCCACCAGGAAAACCTAAATCTAAGGCTAACTCAGCTTGACCCCAAGGCTCGTTTATGTCAGGTTTTGACGCACTAGGTTCGCTCAAGGTTCGTTGTGATAATGTTGTTAAGCATGAGGGGTAAATAGTCCTTAAAGTATCCACTGATATCATAGAGATATGAAAATAATCTCGGTCCAGTCATTCAATAACTTCATGAAATCAAATTTGCAACAATATTTCATGAAATTCAAATAACTTGCATTCATCCAAGTAGATTTAGCATTAAGCATTCAAAAATTTCATGGAATCAGAATATTTTTAATTAAAACTCCATGCATTCATTACATTTTTTGGAACATTTTCTGAAATATAAGCATCTATTCTGAAACAAAGCATAAAATATTACTAAATCATAAAATTTCTCCTAGGTATTATCCATGCATGCCTCAAGAAATAACCAAACCAAAGAAAACCATTCCATACGTCACCAGATTGCTTCACAACTAGGCACATAATGATGCGAGATTTTAAAGAAAAGTGAGATTATTTTCCACTGGATAGTGTCAGTATGCACCCTTAAATGGTGCAGCACACTCTTGTTTGATAGGAACAACCAATCAGCTACGTAAGATTTCATATCAAGAAATAGCTTTGAAATTGGCACTAATATTAGTTAAATTCTAATGAAACATACAAGTTTTTAATTTGGAATGGAACAAAAAATAGGAAAAAGAACAAAACTTGAAAAAAATTTGGTTCTCCGACATCCACAAATTCTAAACTTAACTTAAAATGAAACATCTCCTAGCCTTTTATAAGAACAAGGCGCTCGAGAAATTTAACCAACACATGAGAGGGAATCCAAGGGACGAGTCACAACAAGGCATGTGACATGAAAATTGGCAAGAGAACTTATGAATAATTCAATGAATGTCAACCTTCCTTAGCACTTCGAAACTTTTGGACTTATGTCTTTAAAATGTAATCAAGACATCAATCTGGGTCGAGTAGATTTTTCAAACAAAATGTACGAACTTGCTCTACTGGATATTTAGAATGATCAGGTGGAATTGGATATATATACCCCAATCTACCAGCCCTTTTGGTTCCTACATTCAGGTTTAGGCTCAGATGAAAAAAACTCAAAAGTAAATCACCTCGGATCAAGATACTCTCCTTCATCGCATGTATAATACCTAGTTTCTCGATATTTCTTCATCTCAAGATCCTCCTTCACATGGAATCCCGAAGTGTACTACCCAACCTGGTTATGTAACTACTCGCGATCCAAATTTTCCTGACCATCCATACCGAAGCATAGTTCAACATCCTATTTCTCCTGCACATAAAATTCCATATATCAATCCCTTTTTAAAACATTCATAAAACTATTATAAAAATAAAACCATCATTAATAAATCATCTTTTAAATCCAATCATAAATAACATGTTTTTAATGCATTCTCATGTAGTTACCACTTTAGGTGGGTTACCGGACATTTTGAGCTCCTAGACAAAACTAAACAATCAACTTTACATCCAGCATGCATGCATTGTTACCCGGTACCCAGTACCTAACAAACTTCAACTTTTTACCGAAACAAAATTTACTCGGATCCCAATTACCACCAAAACCTTCACATTTCCTAGACTTTCACCTCCAGAGCATAACAACTTACCAAACCTTGCGTTAAACATTCCAACCAACTTGGCTTTTTGGTACCTGGTATCTGGTACACACAACACCTAGTACACTCAAAAATCACGAATTACTTCAAAGACTTCCACTTCAACATGGGTCTCTAATGATCCTTTTCCAACCAACACCTGCCATAAGCATTAATTTTTCACTTGGGTCCCCAAGTCTTACATTCTTGGGGCATGTTCTGAGACCACACAATAGAGTGTCAAGCGGGTAAGAAGAAGGAAGAACCAAAAGTAAGAAATACTAAAATATGGGGAAAGAAATCTGGCAAAGTACATATTGATGAGCCAGTGGTTCCTTCATCAACTCCAAATAAACCTCAGAAGTTGAAGACTATTGAAAAAAAGAAAAGGAATGTGATTAAAGAAGAAGGAACATCAAATGTCAACAAAGGACAACTTGGAGATAGCCTTGTGGTAACATTGATGTACCCAAGTATACCCTAGTTGACATGTTCTAGTTGTTATCACAAGTGAAGGTATCTGTCTCACTCCTTGGGATGATGAGGATTGAAGAACACAAAAATAAGAAAATAGCTTTCATAAATGGTGTAGCTATAACTTGCAGTGAAAAATGGGTAAATATTCAAACTAAAGTAAGGTAAAGATCAAAGAAGATGTTGAAGGAAATAATGTTGATGATCTGCAAGTATTCTTGGGTGCCACACTTACTACCTGCCCTACTAAGCTGGACCCTTTCTACATAACTTTCATTATTGATGAAAAAATACTAAAGAATTTTATGATTGAATCAGGAACATCCTCTAATATTATGCCAGTTAAAATCATGCAAGCATTGGGTTTGAAAATCACCAAGACTTATGTAAAATGTTATGCAATGGGTTTTAGAGAACTGTCAGTCATAGGGGTCATAACAGAGGTAGCTTATATATTCATAGCATATCTGAACAAAGAATTTATGATGAGTATAATTGTGGTATACATTCCTCCTACTTATGGGATGCTTTAATCCAAAAAGTGGTTTGCTACCATTGGAGGAAATATGCAATGTGATATGTCCTTTTCTACTATCCCTATTGATGGAAAGGATGTTAAACTTCATAGGGACCCCAAAGCTGCATATATGATTGAGGAGAATGAACCTGAGGAGCATATTCATTTTGTTGATGTGGACATTAATAACTTCAGGTTTGAGGAATTACAAGAAGAAGAAGATAAGAAACCTACACCCATGGAAAGGGAGGTAAAATAATGAGTTGTGGACCATGTACTTTGATGGTTCTTTTTCAAAAGAACTTGGTCTGGTGGAGGGGTTATATTTATCTCACCAAGTGGTAAAACTTTTAAGTTTTCATCCTCATTGTTATTTGTTTGTACAAACAATGTAGAAAATTATGAAGATTTGTTGCTTGGATTGAGATTGTCTGAAAAGCATGGAATTAGGAAGTTGAGAGTCATTGGTGACTCAAAATTAATTGTCCCAGGTTAGGTCCAAGTTTGTATCAAAAAATAAGAGATTGAAACAATACAGGAATGTTGTTTGGGACTCAATAGAATAGTTTGATGCTTTTGGCATTGATTGGTTAGAAAGGAGTAAGAATGTTGTGGTGGATCTGTTGGAAAACATAGCTTTAATGCCTAATTATGTAACTTTTGCTAGTATCTCAAAGGTTGAAGTATAGACAAGGCCATCTATTCTTGACAAAATTCAGTATTGGCAAGTATTCAATGATGATGATGAAATATTTAAGATCTTACAATGTGTTGATCATTATGAAAGTCAAGAAATTGATTTTGGAGCATTTGTTGAGGTGGTTTATGGAAAAGAGATAGTATTCAGCAATGAGGTCATTCAACTCAAGACTAAAAGAATTCCTAAGGGTTTAGTGGCTTTGGAAAGGGTTTTTGACAAACTTGATAAAAGTATTGTTAAGCAGAATTCCACCTAGTAGGATGACCTTGAAGAAATCAATTTGGGTACTAAAAATGCTCTAAAGAAAGTAGATATGTGGGGAAGAAAATGGAGCCCCAGATCAAAGCAATTTTCTTGTTGCTTTGTTGAAAAAATATAGGCATGTATTTGCTTGGTCTTATGATGACTTGAAGGCATACAAAGAGGATTTGTTTCAACATGAGATACCTCTCAAACCTGATGCAAAACTTTTCAAGAAAAAACAAAGACCAATCAACCCAACCTTGGCACCTGAAATGCAAGCAGAGTTAGTGAAATTGAGAGATGGTGGGATTATCAAGCCCATCAAACATTCTACTTGGGTGTCAGACTTGGTGCTAGTAAGAAAAAAGAATGGTGATATCAGGTTATGTGTGGATTTTAGAAATTTAAATATATCATCATTGAAAGAAAATTACCCATTGGCAAACATGGAGGCAATGTTGCAAAAGGTCATTGGTTGTGAATTAATTTCAATGATGGATGGGTTTTCAAGATACAACCAGATGAAATTCAAAGAGTTTGAAAAATACAAAACAACATTCACAACTCCTTGGGACACTTTTGTTTATGGAAAGATGCCATTTGGCCTGACTAATGCTAGTGCAACATTTCAACAAGCTATTGATGTGGCTTTTTGACTTCATTGATATTTTTATGGTAGTGTATCAAGATGACCTTACTGCATATTCTAAGAAAGAGGAAGATCACTATATGCACCTTGAAAAGATATTTGATAGAGCATTGGAATATGGGATATCTCTCAATCCCAAGAAATGTTATTTTGGGGTCACAAAAGGAAAGTTGTTGGGACATATTGTATCTAAGAAGGGATAAGCACAGACCCTGAAAGAGTTGCTTCCATTGATAGAATACCACACCCAAAGAATGTGAAAGGAATTCAATCATTTTTTGGGAAAATCAACATTTTGAGAAGATTTGTGACAAACTTTATAGAGATTACTAGGCCAATCTCAAGACCGTTGAAGAAAGGAGAAAAGATAGCTTGGAGTAAGGAACCAAGCAAAGCTTTCAAGAATATAAAATGAGCTATTAAAGAAGCCCCAGTTTTGAAGTCCCTAGACTTTTCAAAACCATTTCAACTTTTCTCTTTCACTTCTTTTCACACAATTGTTGTAGTACTGTTGTAGAAAAATGAAGATGGATATGAGCAACCTATTGTATTCTTCAATAAGCCATTGTAGCTAGCTGAATTGAAATATGACATGATTGATAAGCAGGCTTATGCTTTGGTGAAAGCAGTCAAGAATTTTAGATCATACTTAGTGGGTGCAACACTTATTTCTTATGTTCCAAGTGTTGTTGTCAAGGACATTTTTACACAGCAAGAGGTCACAGGAAGGAGATGTAGGTGGATAAACAGGATTTAGGAATTCAACATTGATGGTCAAATCACTAAGTTGGTGAGAGGATAGGAGCTAGCCAAATTGATGGTAGAAACTAACTTAGAAGCAAATCAGGTAAATAATGTTGATTTTGTTGATGTGTCTCCTATTTGTGATATGAAAACCTTAGGATGGTACAAACATATTACATATTACTTGCAAAACATGTCATGCCCTAAAGGGATGACCAACAATCAGAAAAGAACACTGAAATTGCAAGCAATAAGCTATGTGATAGTTGATAATGAGTTATGATGAAGAAGTATGAATGGGGTGTTGCTTAGATGTGTTGATGGGAAGCAAGGCTTGGAAATTTTAATAGACATGCACGATGGTGTTTGTGGTGGTCACTATATGGCTAACTACTACACACAAGGTTTTGAGGGCAGAATTTTGATGGCCCACTTTATTTAAGGATGCACATAGATTAGTGAAGACATGCGATGCTTGCCAAAAGTTTTCAGGGAACTTGCCTCTTAAACTAGTCATAGTCCAAGCACCACTTCAACAATGGGGAATTGATTTTATAGGGGAAATTGCTGAGAAATCCAGTGGTGGACATGCTTGGATCTTGGTAGCCACTGATTACTTTACAAAATGGGTTGAGGCTATCCCTACAAGGAAGGATACAAGCAAGGTGGTTGTGGATTTCTTAATGAACAATATTCTGATCAGATTTGGTGTGCCCAAAAAGATTGTATCAGATAATGCTATTATTTTAGATCAAAAGAATTTACAAGTTTCTACGACAAGTATGGAATAAAAATCTCCTACTCATCCCCTTATCACCCTCAAGGTAATGGAGAAGCTAAATCTAGCAATAAGAGTGATTGAGAAGAATAAGAAAGCTTAGGACTCCAAATTGAAACAAGCTCTTTGGGCTAACAGAATGACCACCAAAAAGGCAACAAGGCAACCTCCATTTAACTTGGTATATGGCATTGAGGCGAGGATTCCAACCAATAATTTACTACAAGTATATAAGTCCATTCAAGAGTATGATGATAGTGTCATTGATGATATGCAAATAAGAATTAGTACTTTAAAAGAATTAGATGAAGTCATAAGTGATGCAAAACAGAGAAATTTGAAAATGCAATTGCAGGTGAAGAGGTTATATGACAAAAGATCATCTTCTAGAAAGTTTGAAATTGGGAGCACCGTCCTGATGTGCAATGCTAGGGGTGAAGATAAGGGAAAACATGGTAAATTTGATGCCTTATGGCTAGGACCTTATCTGATCAACAGTATTCATGGGGAAGATTCATATTATCTACAAAGTCTGATAGGTGGACTTTAGGAATTGTCAATACATGGACAATTCCTGGAGCCATACTTCACTTGAAGTATGTGTTTTCCATGTACATTGTATATAGGTTGGTTTGGTGCTTTTCTTTTTTTTGGTATGGTTTAGTTTTCTTGGGTTTTGGGTTCTCTGCATTTTTGGTCTACTTCACCGAGAGTCTTATGGGATCTTGCTTTGTCCATGGTGAACAAACATCCCCAACTGGAGCCACTAATGGAACCTATAAAATTTTTTGGTCCTTGGTCATTTATCCCTTTTTTTGAGCTTTCAGATGGGTCATACGAGTTAGGGTTTACCAAATAGTGTTTAGGGTTTATCCTTCCTTCAAAATAAAACCTAACTTTTGGTCGCCTTGGTGGCTTGTTCTTTTCCTATATTGATCAGTTGAGTCAGTTTTTTGTTGGCCTAGTTATAACTTGTGTCATTTATTCCCATGCCTTGACTAGCCCCTTGCTTCCTTTTCATCGTTCGAGCCTGTGCACTTGATTATCTTGTATTTTCCTAAGTCTCTGTCTGAGCCTTTGTAAAATTTGGCTAAGTATAAAAGTTGTCAGTCTTTTGGTCAATACTCTAAACTTTGTCGGTTGTAGCCTAGGTTTTCATAACTTTTTGTTTCTCCACTCAAGGATGAGAGTGTGATAAGGATAAAGGGTTTCGGTGTTTCATGTTGGTTTTGAAGCCCCTATCGACCATTGGCATGGTTGTCAAAACTTCTCTTTTGGATGATCAAGACTATCCTTTTCAAAATTCCTAACTTTGAATCATGCATACCATTTTATTTAACAATCCCTTTTTTATGCTACCAAGTGATGGCCACCTCTTAAAACAAAATTTGATGCATGTGCAAAATTGCTCACTTAAGTTGCCCTATCCCCCTCTCAGCTTTGACCATGTGTCTGATTCCATTCACTAGCTTTTTTTGCATCACATTTTTCCTTTCTATTGTTGGCTTCCTTTGTGTGATGTGTGATGGCTTTGTAATTCCATGACCTAGGGATAGGTTTCAACCCTTGTTGCATCTCATGAATCTCTCACATCACATTTTTCTCAATACCTACTTATCCCCTTAATGCGATGTGTGATGGCACTGTTGATTTTATCCTGAGGACAGCTATCATAATCCCACACCATCATAGTATTTCTTTGTGTCGCATTTTCAAGTCTTGAGTTCCTAATGAAAAATGTGATATGTACAACCGGCCATGATTGAAGCACGTGGCCATATCTTATCCCATCGCATGCTCTTTTTGTATCACATTTTTTAATCAAACCACTTATCTTCAAAGTGTGATGTGCGATGAGAACAAAGAATGGAAGGAAATGAATGAAAAATATCCTTGCAGAATATTCTAAGTGTCACTTTCTTTTTGCATCGCGTGATGTCTTTGCATTGTGGTTCTCTCCCCCTAAAGAATTAAGGAAAGTGCAATATTTGTTGAAGACCCCAGATTGCAACACGTGACCAAATCTTAGTTTATTAAACATCCTTCCTTTGCATCGCAATTATGAGTTGAGAAGGAACAAACTGAAATGTGATGTGCAATACAAGGAGCATTTTGATAAAGGAATATTCTAATGGATAGATGGCGTATCCCTACCAACTCATGGAGAGTATGGTGGGTCCTCAACTTGGCCCTACGAGGGTACAAGCAAGTGGCAAGTGTACAAGGTGATGACACAAGCAGATGGTGGCTAATTGAGGTTATGTCACAAAGTTTCTTGACATTGCTATTTCAACTCACAAGGCCTAGGGCTCAAATGTGATATGCGATGGCTACTGGTGGCAATATTTAAAAGGAAAATAGAAGAAATGTTATGAAGCTCTTAAATGCTTGGAAGAGATGCTATTATGGAACCCCAATTTGCACCAATTTTGACTATGTTGCCCTAGGGTAAGGCACAAATGTCTTGCCTTTATGTGATTTACAATTTCGGGATCGAACACACTTAAATACTTTCAATCTTCAAGTTAGTTGAAAATGTTTGTTGAAATGAATTTTTATCTTGTCCTATGATCTTGGGAATGTAAAATGCTTGAATGATTTAAGCCAGATCTTCTTATTTTCATGAACCTCAAACAAATCTGCATAGGGCACATCCGTTTTTTACAATATTTGGGATAATTGGTATAGGATATTGATGAATACTACTAGGGACCACCCTCCCAGATTTTGCAAAGACTGAAGTGTAGAGGGAAAGTTGTAACTTTCACCTGTTCATTGGCCAATCCCTCAAGGTAACTAATCATTTGTTCAAATTATAATCTCAACTACCAACATTAAGACCTATTTTTCTTTTGTCGATTGTTAATTGCTAAATCTCTGATAGTGGTAGATTTTGGGCAAGTTGAACATATTTACATTAATTGGAATGTTCAGATCTGACTTCTAACATTCTCTTTGTTTTAAAGGCTTAATATTAATGTTTATACTTTGCTTGCAAGTTTTCTTCGAACGATATTATCTCTCTATTTTTGTATGTTGGCATGAAGCAAGAAACGAGAAGAAGAACAAGGAAGTCAGGGAAACGAAGCTCTATTGTAACTATCTAGTTTTAATACATATATGAATCTAATATTGTCTACTTTATGTTGTGTATTTTGTGTGTTGTGGGCAACATTCATATGCATTTTTATTTGTCTTTTTACTATTGTATTTCAGTTTGCTCTGTTTTTGCTTCTCTAATCCTCTGCCCCTTTCCCACATCTGGTATCAGAGTTTTGGTTTAAACCCTTTGTCTCTCTACTTTCTTTGGTCTACTCATTTTCTTTTAGCAACGATTAATGGCTTCCACATCTGGTGCGTCTTTGTCTAGTCTACAAACCCCTATTTTCACAGGCAAAAATTATGAGTATTGGTCTTCAACCATGAAAGCCATGTTTCGATCTCAAGATGTTTGGGAGATAGTTGAGAATGGTTATGTGGAACCAACAGACCAAGCAGCATATAATGCACTCACACAGGCAAAAAAGATCTTTTGAAAGAGCAAAGGAAGAAAGATGGAAAAGCCCTTTTCTCCACTCATCAAGCAATGCATGAAAGCATACTCCCAAGAGTAGTAGTGGAAAAGCAAGCAAAGGAGGCATGGGATACACTGCAAACAACTTATCGAGGTAAGGACAAAGTTAAAACTACAAAACTCTAGTTGCTTAGAAGAGATTTTGAGAACATAAATATGAAAGATTCAAATTCTGTGGAATCATTTTTTACACATGTTGTTGGGCTTGTGAATCAAATAAAATCGCATGGGGAAATGATAATTGTTTAAAAAATGCTAAGAGTTTTGCCTGCTAAATTTGATCATTTAGTTGTTGCTATAGAGGAAACTAAGGATTTAACTCATATGACAATGGATGAGTTGCATGCCTCTTTGATAAACCATGAACATAGGCTAAACAGATCACACACTTCCATAGAAAATGCATTCTCATCTCAGGCTTCAATAAGTCGTGGAAGAGGTAAAGGTAGATTATCTCCTAGGGCTAAAGGAAGAAACACATTTAAAGGACGTAGCAACAGACTTGCAAACCAAGGTGGAAGAGGACATAACAATGATCACTCTCATAATCATTCAGCTAGTCAAAGACAAGACAAGTCACATATTCAATGTCACTATTGTAAGAGGTATGGTCACTACTCTTTTGAATGCAAAAAGAAACAACATGATCAAGGAAGACAAAATCAAAATCCCCAAGAAAATTCTACAAAAAATTCTATGTTTATTGCATGCACAAATATTGTTGATGCAATTTCTACAAAATCACCGGTTGAATGCAATATGGTTCAAGAGAGTCCAAATGATATTTGGTATTTAGATTCTGCCTGTAGCAATCACATGTCTGGAAATCTAGAGTTATTTTCTAGCTTGGATAAATCAGTTACTTCAAATGTTACTCTAGGAAACAATAATCAAATGAATGTTCTAGGAAAAGGGACTGTTGATATTCTAACCAAAAAGAGGGAGCAAAAGGTCATTCATGATGTTTTTTATGTTGCTGGTCTGAAGCATAATTTGATGAGTATTGGTCAATTAGTGCAAAAAGGATATAGAATTTATATGAAGGATAATGTTTGTGTTATTGTTGATAAAGCTCCTAGTACTCAACTGATAGGAGAGGTACAAATGACAAGAAATAGAATGTTCCCTTTGAGATTGAAACCTGATATCAAAAGAAATGCAGTTGAAGCTCACCATATGTCAAAAAATACACAAGTTGGAGCAGCCTTTAAGGCTGAAAATTCTCACAATGGTCCTATAATAAATGTCTCTCAAGCTAGCTTCGGAAAAGAACAAGTGGGCACCGAAAAAGAAGAAAATTCTCAAACTAGCTCTGGAAAAGAACAAGTTGGCACCGAAAAAGAAGAAATTGGAACCAAAGATGAACAAAATTATAGTCTAAATGTTCAAACAGATTTTCAGTCAGTTGTAAAGAATGAATCTTGGTTATGGCATTTGAGATTTGGTCATTTAAATTTTGGGGGTCTGAATTTTTTGCATAAAAAGAATATGGTTAAGGGATTGCCATTGATTCAAAAACCAAAAAAAGTATGTGAAGGGTGCATCTTAGGTAAACAACATAGATAGACTTTCCCTTTGGAAAATCAGAAAGAGCTTGTAAACCTCTTGAGATTATTCACTCCAATATATGTGGACCAATGCAAACTCCTTCCATTGGAGGTTGGCCAATCCCTCAAGGTAAACTAATCATTTGTTCGAATTATAATCTCAACTACCATCATTAAGACCTGTTTTTCTTTTGTCAGTTGTTAATTGCTAAATCTCTGATAGTGGTAGATTTTACCACTATCTTGGGAAAGTTGAACATATTCGCATCAATTGGAATGTTCAGATCTGACTTCTAACATTCTCTTTGTTTTAATACATATATGAATTTGATATTGTCTACTTTCTGTTGTGTATTTTGTGTGTGTTGTGGGCAGCATTCATATGCATTTTTCACTTGTCTTTTTACTGTTGTATGCATATTTCAGTTTGCTCTGTTTTAGCTGCTCTAATCCTCTGCCCCTTTCCCACATCATTGAAAATGGCTAATTCATAGGTTACTTTTGAGATCAGGTTGGGAATTAAAAACCACCAACACTTTCTTCGATACATCTAGCAGGAGTAACCAAACATAGAAGCTAAGATTAGTTCCATATTGTTAAACTTCCAAAATGGAGGGTGTTAGATTTAGATCAGATTTGCATGCACAGAAACTTAATTCAAATCAGATAAAATAACACAGCAGATACCCTGGGAAAACCCTCCTCTTGAGGGAGAAAAACCCAGCAACAAAGATCTCTGTGCCCCTGAAGACCATCTTGAGTGAGAACCTTATGTTCAGTGTTGAATATGCTTTCATCAAATGTATCCCATCATAATGTTACTCCAACCAGCGTTGATAATACATTTGAAGAACTTATGTATGACAAAACTAATTATCCATGCATGAATGAAATTTGATAGATCAACCAGACAATGTGAATAGGAAAAGTGCCCACTCTAAAATCTAAATCTGTCGGCTTTTTTAAAAAACTACTAGATCATGCTAGAACTCTCTATATGTACCCTTTACTCCTTATCAGTATGCTGTCTAAATTCAGCCAGCGGAGATAAATGTAAGTAATCATCAGGTCCAAAGCTCATGCAGTGAACAGACAATAAATTCAATAATATATAAAAAATACACTTGGAATTGAATGCTCAGAACAAAACCCCAAGAAGTACGAAGCATCCAATCTTCATATCGAATGAATAACTCGGACAATCTGAATCAATGCACACTATACAGATTCTTAAGAGCTTCCCAGATAACAACACCATATTTATCTATGGTCACTAATTTGGGAACGGGATATCGTTTATACAAATGTAAGAAAATCGGATGGAATATTAAATATTTCTGCATGCCATACTTCCTTCTGGTTTAATGTTGAATCGATTTCAAACTGTTATGGAAAAATATTTGCGGCCTGGTTTGACATTCTCATCTACACCGTTGGTAGAGGGGGCGAAAACATCCCTGAGCAACCACATCCAGCGGCCATGGCATTCCATGAGACCATATTTCTTTGAGGCATTCTGTCAAACAATTCGCACACCTTATCTGTAGCTCCACATTGTGCATCCATGCCTACCGAGCCATTACATCACACAAAAATTGTCTTCCCATTACGCATTGATGGATGTCAATACCCTGATCTAAAGCTTTTATTTTGGCTCCAAGATGTGAAGTGTTCGAAACCTATCCATTGCATTTGGTAAAGCATGGCGAATGTGGCGTAAGAATACCCAGGTCTTCTATATCTTGCAATAATATTTTTCTATGAAATGCTATCTCATTCCTTCCTGCTGATATCCCTCTATTCTTCCGATCCAAAGGTCCCATCTAGGATAGGCGTGGAAGACGCTCGCTAGGGTTTTGGAATGTGACTTCTGCATTTGATGAAATAACGTGACTGCAAAGGTTTTGGAATTTGACTTCTGCATTCGCCATTTGCATTTGATTAAAAGTTCCTAAAGCTTTCGCAACAAATTCATTTTATACATGTATATGTAGTCAAGGCATTTCAACTTCCTCTAGCTATGATACAGTGTCACTGTGGTTTGGGCTTCGGTGCCGGGAAACGATTTGCAAATTTATTTGCAAAATGTAAAATGAAATCCGAAGTCCTTGCAAATTATTTTATATTCATTTTAAAAAATAATAATTAAACCGTTGATAATTAAATCTATTTATTTCATTCTAGAGGGGAGAGGGCGCAATAGTGGTGCACCCTAATTTTATGGGTCAATATAGCAATGAACATGCAATATTGATATTAAAAAATTATATCTCCTAGTGGCCAGGGATGTAGACAATTCAAATATTTCGTTTCACCCACATAGACTGAGAAAAAAAGGTGCCATCAACATGTTTTTTGTTGAGGGGTCATAATAGACCCCCATAAAAAGTTAGACCAATAGTGGTGCATTAAGTCATGTTTTTTAGTGTGTCAATGTGGCATCATATGATTTGTTGTTTTTTGAATGTAATGAGCATATTTTGTTCAACTATTAGGTCCTCTCTTACAATTACTAGTTCCATACTTTTAAAATATTGGGCTTTGAATGTACATGTATTATAACAACTATTGGTACCTGCACCACTATTGGGCCCTCCCCCCTATATAGAAGTGTCATAGTCTCAATTTTTTGATTTCATTGAATATTTTCAAATTTATATTTTGTTTTTAGAGTTTGAATTAATATAAGTTTAAGAATTAGAAAAAATTCTTTCAAATTTGTGACCGGTACATTAAATTTGTATCAACATCAATTCAAAATTCAAGTCTAACTTGGAATCTACATTAGTTGCATTTCAATCAAATAGTCATTAAAAGTCCAAAATAAAAATAATTCCAATTTCAGATAGCCACACAATATGATAAGTATCTAAATTATCAAAACAATAAATCAAAGAAGAAGTATAGTTATAGACATGTAAAAATGACCTAATGCATATCTTGAATGACATTTTTTCATTATCGACATCATTATCTTTAATATAATTACATTTCACATCATTTGCATCATCAAACCTATTTTCCTAGATATTAATTGAATAATCTTTTTAATTATT
>VDFB02099576.1:0-22007 GCA_007258455.2 Sequoia sempervirens | reverse complement strand
TAACTCTTTTGAAAACACATCTGCAAATTTTCTTAAGACAGGATATCTTTCCATATCTGTCTCTCCAATTTCCATAATTTCTCCATCCATTTCTTGGTATTCTTCTAGTCCATAATTGACCATACCATCTTCTGAATCTATTTTGTTTTATTCTTCAAGCTTTTCCATTTCTATTGTAAATAGCTTACATCCTTTCTTCTTAGCCCTAAGCAATTGCATTACAAAAATTTGACGTATCTTGACTTGCCTAGGTATCCCTTGTAGCATTGCTTGGTTACCTAAATCATCCAAACATTCTATAGTTTTGGCATGGCATTCTACCTTGGCCTTACGCTTCCAAATATAGTTCATTCCTAAGATAATGTCATAGGATCCTAAGGGTGCTACATATAGGTTTACCTACATAGAAAAACAAGGTAGCTCAATCCTAGCTTCAAACAAACATTGTTCCACCGTTACTCTTGTCTAGTTTGCATATTCTACAACCCATGAATTTTCCATATAACCAACTTTCCTAGATATTTTCTTTGCTATTCTAGGTGAAACAAACTTTTCAGTAGCTCTAATATCTAAAGTACGAAAATGGGTAAGCCAAAAAAAATACCTGGAGTCTCCACTGGAGTCAATTGATACTCCGCTTGATGACCATCCAAAGCAGCATGAATCTTTTGTTGGAATGTATCTTGTTGAGAAGGAAGTGGGTTTCCATAAGGTCGTGACTTAGAAGGCTTATTGGGACAATTCGATGCATAATGGTCTCCTCCACATGTGAAACATATCGTTGTTGGTTCCTTTCTTCCTTGCAGGTTCACTAGGCTTACTAGCATCACTTTGAACATTGTTCACATTACCACCATTAGATTTATTCCTTCTATGATCCTTCCTTGATTCTTTCCCATTATTTTGAGGTCCCTTATCCCCTTGCTTCTGAAAACCTTGCACCACTTCAAAATTCTTTGGAGTTGGTTTCACTTGAGCTTCCATAAACTTCTTACGATTCCTATTCTCTTGGCAGACGAAGATGGCTTTGAGCTTCTACTCCTGCTTAACAACCTTCTCGTACACTTGATCCATAGTGGTTAGACCATGAACATCTACCTCACCCCCACTCTGACTATTAAGTCCCATGATGAATTTAATTATACAGAATCATTCATCCTTTTGATAGATTGAAACATAACATAATAGGTGAGTGAACTTTTCCCAGTACTCATTAACTGACATTTCTCACTATCTTAGATTTTCTAAATCAATTAGTTTCTGGTCAAAATAGAGTTGAGGTAACCATCTTTTCCAAAATCTTTCAAAAAATTCATTCCATGTAAGTTTCAAAGAGCTAAGATCAAGTTCCATTTTCTTATTCATCCTCCAGTTAGAGGCTTCTCTTGCTAATTGGTAAGCTCCCCATGCTACTTTCATGACCTAAGAATAATTTTGAATCTCAAAATATTTTTCCATTTAGACCAACCATGCCTCGACTTCATCCCCCAAACTTGGGTGGGGTTATTTTATTCATATCCCTAGAAAGTTCAGTGGCCATGCGCTTCCTATTAGTTCTTTCCGAAGGAGAGGGTGACTTCTCTTTCTCATGTTCATGAGTTTGATCATGGTTGTGATAGTTTTCTCCCTCATACTCATTAATTGGGATTTCCTAATCTACCCTATCTTTTACCCTTACTTCCTGCTCAATATTTCCCAATCTTGCCAATATTTGATCCAATTTAGCATCAACACCCACCAGACCTTGTACGACTTCATGACCTCCTCCAGGATTGGTACTAGTTCTCACCATCTTTGCAAGAAAAGGGTTATACCTGAAGGTTCATCATATTAGATTCAATCACATTCTATCTATCTTATGGACAACATTTCAATGAGCATTAATTTGCACATAAAAGAAATTATCATAAGATTTGAGCAAAATCTTTTGATAAACACATGATTTTATTCATTTTCAAGGATCTCAAAATCCTTTCAATTACATAGAGTGACTATTCAGATATTCAAGTGGAGATTATCCCTCAGATTCATTCTTTGACACATAACTCAACGGGGTATACCCTACAAATTTTTGTTCATCTCTCATGTATTCATATCTATCCCAAAATGGATAATAACCTTTGTTTTGTCATTTGATACATATTTGTGAGGTACATAACCCTATGATTCATTACTTGAGGAAATTACGATCACTTACGACATTAGAAGAACTCTATGGTCTCTAAAGATAAATGCTAGACTGACACTCCCTTTCGAGGGCATATCCCTGGAAAGTCACAAGGAATCATACTTTTCTGGTGAAACTAGACGTAGATAGTTGAAATTGGCTTCCTCCTTCATCTTTCTCTTTACTTCACTAATTTGAGAAAGAGCATGACTGAAGGTTTCAGTATCATTTAACTAGATACCATTATCATAGTTTGTACCCTCTATCGTACGAAAAATGGCATATTTTTCCTTCTTGGCTTTTAGGTAGCGCTCATTACCAATTACTGAATTTCTTGTAGTTAACTTGAGATGCACCATCCTAGCAGAAGAATTTTCAAACATTAGTTAATTTTGGACAGAAAGTATGATGAGCTCATAGGTTCCAGAGCTAAACTTGGTAGCTCTGATACCACATATAACATGTCGGTTATTCTCACAAGTAAATTTCCTAAGTTTTCACTTTCAAGTAAATAAACTATGTTTCAAACCATTGTAATAACAATTTTCTTTTCATAATAGAGAACAAATGAACATAAATATCATAACAAATCAATTGGATTTCATTTCCATACTAATATTTCACATATTACAATATTCCAAAGATTGTGTACAAAGACCATACATAGCTCAACCGAGCTTCAAAGTAATAGATACATATGGTCCCATAATCTTCTATATAAATTGATCACCAATTGTGGAGGAGAAGCATCACTCAAGTGCTTTTCCACCAACCATAGACTCATTTTCAGTCCCCTGCACATCTATCAATTGATAGATGGCCCTACCCTTCAATGAAGAGATTGGTGAATAAACCTCGTAACATTAACCTTAGTGAGCTTAGTGATGTGTCCTACATAACTAGAACTTGTAGACCTTACAATCCTAATCTAGCATGTGTAACAAGGAACATGGTGAACTAACAGTGGAGCTAAAGGAAAACACACTACTTTGGCCAAAGTATTCTCACTCAATACTTCGAGTGGCAGTCATCCTATTCACATTCACTACCCTAGCTCGATCTACTTTAGACCATTATATCTATGCATAGGTAAACCTTCAATAGGTAATCCCTAACCTCTAGTTTGACCTATCCCCTTTTCCAAAACTATATAGCATCTCTACCAAATGAACATAAGAAAATGTATAAGTTACCCTCCCTTCAATGGATAACCTAACCCTAGGATTTAAATCATAAGCTTCCTAAGTCCATAAAACCATAACTTAACAAATTATTCAAAATTCGTCATTCCTAGTATATAATACTATAGATGTCAAAAACTCTCCTTAATAGGGAGTAAATACAAGCACTTATATGGAAAACACATCAATCACAATCTTTCTTCTTTTATAAGCAAATAGACTATTATAAGAAAACTAGTACCTTTCCCTAATAACATTCAAGGCAATCAATCTTCAGATTATAAAGATAAAACAAAAAAGAATAGAGTTCCATGCATGTCAATCGCTTAATCTAATCGACTCTAGAACTTCCTAGCTTGGCCTCCTCTTGCTATGAACTTAGATATCAACCTTTCCTCACTTAACCTCACTAAAACTCTCTCACCAAAATCTCTCATCAAAATAACAAATACTTAATGAAAACTTATAGCATAAATGGTAGCGTAATGTTACATATGGAAAGTACATGAAATAAGGTATGATCAACCCATATTTATACACAAGATTCAACTTTACAAGGCTACAATTAAGGTTCATATATTGCCACTTCTCAACCATTTAAAATTGACTCATCTTATAAGAAAGGTGGTGAATTCACATGAGGATAGTCATCTATTCAACACAACAAATAGATCCAATGATTGACACAACAGGTTTGACACATTCAAAAAGCACGTGTTCTAACACAACTAATTAGCTTCAAGCATAATAGAATTCTACAAAATTCAGATAATTCATATTATGGTGTCAAGTTTGTATGTTATTCCCTATACACAAGGCCCATGGCTTATTCTTTGAAATGGTCTCAATAGATTTGCTGCACATATACAATCGTCTAAGTCAAGTCCAAGTAGCCAACACATAATATGATTTGACCCTCTTGCATTTATATTTGCATTTTGACTCGGTACACTATGTATACGTTGCACTATATTTCAATTTATTAACTCACACAATAGTCTAAAGTCTCACGTATTTCATTATCATTTAATCTGAAATGATATATACGCCTTTACATTTGAATGAGCACTAATATATAGTGTGCTATATTTCCTATTCATTGACCAAAGCATAAACTTGTATGTATCGACCTTTATACTTTCTATACATATAAATATATATATTTACATATATATATATATATATATATATATATATATATCGATGAATAGCCTCAATGCTATATATATTCCAATATATATATATATATATATATATTCATTTATATATATTCCATGTCAACTAAATATGAATACATTTGATATTCAAATGAGTAAGATCAAGTTAATATTCATATATCATATCATTTATATATATATATATATATCAGTATGCATGTATACATATGTCGATGTATCCATATGGGCATTTCCATTTTCCTTTACATACATGTATATCGATACATGCATACATGTGTGTGTATATATATATACATTTGATAACACAATCACATACATAAAAATTTCTATCTTATTGGTAGATATATATATACATATATATACACACACATATGTCATATTGTCCTCTCAATATCTCCATGCTCATAAGGAAACCATTCATAAGCGCACATAGATACGTCTACCTATGCACTCTCATGTGTGTTCCTTCATGCATTTGGATTTTCGTTGACATGCATATGCATACATATATACATACCTTCATCATACGTACACCTCATCAATCAAGCATAGTAATATAAAGAAGTACTCACATGCATCAAACACTAAACCTAAACCAAGAATGCTCCTAACAGAATTCAAACACCTTTCTATTACAAACACATCATGCTAAAGGATAACCTACCAATTTCCAAACAGTATGAATCGACTCATCCATTCTATTAGTGAGTGTGTGTGTATAAGCTCAATTTAGGTTTCATTATTGGTTACTTCACCAAGCTCTTCTCCTGAGTGATACTTTCCCTCCCTTTTAGAGGATTGATTTTTAACTTGCATCCAACTTAACACATTTTCATGGTAGTTAGCCATTCATCAATACAAACATTTGCATTATCCTTTTCATAGTTAGAATATCAATTCAATAACTATTCATTCCTTATATGCATTTCATCACATAACATTAAATGAAATAAACATCCATTCACTTTGATAAGAAAAGTACAATCACATATATTTCCAATCAAAATTCCAAATACATTCACACATGCAATAATTACCCTAACATAATAATAGTAAATAGGTAAAGCACAATGGGGTATGACAAAAATGACGGAAATTAACAAAGCTAAAGTAAATAAAACTAAATGAGATGTAGAATAAATAGAATGTAGATGATATAAATGAAGGAAGAGAAAGATAGAACTCACAAAAAACCAAGAAATGAAGCCTCCAACAAAGAAATGTCTCCAACACCTACACACATAAGACCAAGAGAAAGCGTTGGGGTTGTTTAGGGGCTTGCCTCAGTCAAACCCCCATTTTGGCGTTTCCACCTCCATAGAAAGCCAAATTGACAGATAAATAAAAAGATGTTGGGTGAATATTTTGTAATTCCTTTACAAATTACAAAATAGGAGTTTCACCCATAGTTATGATGAGAATGTTCTCTCCTCTCTAAAAGGGGAGGCTCTCTTCTTACTACTTATTGGAACAAAAGTAAACTATGCTAAACTAAAAGTATTTATACTAGCTTTAACCATGTGGGGGTTGTGTTACATTCGTCATTTTCTCCTTTTAGAAAAGACGTTTACAATGTTCCACGATAATATTCAACAATGCTTCTACACTTCTAATATCTACCTAAGCAGTAATCACCAATATTATTGATTAAACGTAAGAGTAATCAAAGAGTAACATTATAACTATATGATAAGTAACCGAAAGACATAAAAAATCCCAAAGTCTTCTTGCTGTCCTTTATGATAATTTTGTAGTAGAAAATGATGCACAGTGTAGCACAAAGTCTATCAACACACTTCACCAATAGATCCACACACAAAGTGAATAAATACAAGCTCAAAGTCTTGATAATCTTCACTAAGAAATACTTACATCACATAAATTCAGTTAATCAATATAACTCAAAGTTTATATAAACTATCTTGAACGTCCTTCCAATCATAAGAATTAATTACCACTTATCCCATTAACAATAAGAGAAATCAGCAAGAAAGACATAAGAACATTCTCACTCATATAAACTTGATTCAAAACAAAGGTTGAAATCAAAATTTGCCTCTTTTTATTAACTAAATTTGATCTTGCAATTTGAACAAAAAGTTTCAAAGTTGAGTCACAATTTGGGAAGCACTTCGTTTCATAAGATTAAAAGGTACTAAATACAAAAGAACTCTCATATTTATAGAGGAGAGAAAAAGGGCTAATCTAGGAAAGAAATAACTACTTTGACTTATTCAACATTGGAGTCTAAAATTATTGGCGGACTTCTCTATTTCTATATGTGTTTACAATTTTGGAAAAGACATGTAAATTGTCTTGAGCTAACTACAAAAAGCATGAAAGATACTAAAACCTAAACTAAGGAAAAATCAGCCTTCTCCAACATCATTCATGAGGAAATCATCATGCTTCTTCAAGATTTCTTGCACTTCATAATTGTATGGGCCTAAGGTATGTTTGAAGATGCCATAGACTCTTGTAACTGAATCTCTAACAGTGTTGTAGGATTTTTCATGCCTTACAATGAACACTTTCAAGTTGTCCAATGTTAATTGCATATCCAAGAGTTTATCCATTTGAGGCACTGAGAATACCTAATCTTTAAACTCATTTTGGATCATGCTGGTGAACTCTTGGACAACTTCATCTAGTGAAAGAAACTTCTCATCATCATCACACAACTTACATGGAAGTTCTTCAATCTCGTGGATAAGCTACAAATCATTTTCCTCACCAACTTCATGAGCAACTTGAAGATCATTGAGTAGATCAGTGATGATGGTCTCTTTATGAAGCATGATTTTTTCCACTTCCACATATACATCTCTGTCGGAAATGATCCCAACTTCTACAAAGGTGTCTATCTTAAGCTTCTTCATTTTCACCCATTCTTGCCTCTTATTCTCCACATTTTCCTTCTCTTGAGAGAAAGTGTTAGCGGTTTCATCCAGCTTTTCCATGGTAGACTTCAAAACTTTTATTCCTAGTGCAATCATTCAGTCAAGAAAATCACCAACCACTCTACCTCTAGTGTGCACCTTCTCCACCTTTTGGATTATAGGATCGTCAATGCCAACTGTCACTGCCTTAGGTTCAATTGACTCAAAATTTTTGGCAATATTTTGTAGTACAATTGTCATTTGTTCTGTCTTTGCCTTATAATGATCCTATTCCTTCTTCTATTTGCCAAACCTCTTTATTAGAGAGTTCAAGGTGGATTGAACATTTGCCTTTGCACTCTCATGAGTAACCTTTTCTAGATCAACTCTTGTGACATAGTAGTCTATAATATCCATCTCTTCAAAGGTCTTATCAGGGGGAGGGTAAGCTACCTTTGCATAGCTATTACCTTCTTTATCAACTATCAACCTTGAGAGAGTCTTTACCTTTGTTTTTTTTTCACATATGTAAGCTGCACGAAGTCAAAGTCATCTAGGGAGAAATATTATCTCTTTCTCTTTGGTGTTTGTGAAGAAAACCAAGGTGGAATAGGTGAATTCTCATCTGGATTTTCTGCCATAATTGGATTTGACACTGCTATATCAACAAAAGTAGTTCTTACAATATGAGAGGTATTTTTCAAAACAACATTTGGTATCTCAACGCTTGACACTTGAACAGATTTGTTCAAGAATTGGTCCAAATCATACTATGATGTAATGTCAAAGGATGGTGAGGATAGACTAGGAAAATACATCAGTGATCCAAAAAAATTGTCCAAACCTTGTTTGGGACTTTAAAAAATAGACCTTGTGGAAGGGGATGAATGTACATATTGGATTGTAACAGTAGGAGACACATTGACTATAACTACAGGGGTAAAAGTAGTAGCAGGAATATCATAAATAGGTTAATATATATAAGGAGGAGTAGAATCAACATTGACAGTGAGAGAAGAGGAAATGGGTGGTTCATCCCTTTTAGTCCCACTCTAAGGTACTCAACAACACCCCTTCGTGAAGTTTTGACATTTTTGTCCAAGATTATATCTTCCTACAACTCAGTCATGTACTCGGTGATTGATCATCAATAGAAGGAATTTGAACATCGACCTCCGTATCTAGTATCATAGGAGGTTCATACAATTTCAAATTCTCTACATTAACAACTGAATAGATATGCATATAAGGAGGTAAATTTAAGCGAAAATAATTTGTACCTATCTTTTCTTGAATCTCAAAGGGTCCATACCCGATCGGCTTGAGCTTCTTACCTTCACCTTGCATTCTTTCCTTGTTGATGCCTAACCAAACTTTGTCACCAACCTGATATTGATGATCAAAATGATGCTTATCATGCCAGGTTGTGTACTTTATCTGGCTCTTCTCCAACTATGCTTCAATTGCTTGATGGACTACTTGGATATTTTGGATGAACTTCAAGGCCTTATCTGTATCATGATGTCCATCTTTAACATCTTCCTTCCCAAAATCAAAATGCATAGGTTTCCTTGGAAAATAATCAAAACAAGTCTCAAAAGGAGATCTTTGAGTAGAAGAGTGTGTTGCATGGTTGTAAGCAAGTTGCACATAATGTCGAATTTCATCTCACAACTTAGGATGTTTACTATAGTAACCTCTGAGAAGATGAAACACTATTCTATTGACTACTTTTGTTTGTCCATCTATTTGTGAATGGAATGTTGTGCTCTTCTTCAGTCTTGTGTCCATAAGCTCCTATAATGCTGACCAAAATTCCCCCAAGAATCGAGAATCTTGATCTGATACAATAGAAGTTGGAATCCCAAAATGAACCCATACAAATTGGAAGTACAAGTGTGTTGTTAGTTCAGCTATGACTTGTTTTTTACAAGGCATCAAAATGCACATTTTGCTGAACCTATCAACTACCACAAAAAAATAATCATGCCCTTTCCTAGACATTGGTAGTCCCTTGACAAAATCCATTGAGATACTCTCCCATGGACGAGATGGTACAGGTAGAGGTGTATACAATGCTAACTTCCTATTGCTAGGATTTCTTGTTGCACACATTACACATCCTCTAATGTACTTAGACATTATTTCTTGCATATGATTCCAATAACAATATTTCTATAGTTGTGACATTATTTTTCTTACCCCAAAGTGTCCAACAATTAATGATGTATGTGCTTCTCTAATTACATGTGCTCGTTCATCTTGTGGAACACACAAATTCCCTAAGTGATACAATAATTTGTCTTGCACATAGTAGTTTATCTCTTCTACATGTTTTCCTTGAATTAATGTTGTATATATATCCTTAAAGTCTTTTTCCTTAGCATATTGTTCTTGATAACTTTCATGTGTCGTTGAACTACTTTGAATAATAATTGTAGCATTTGTTATAGGAGGCCTAGACAACATATTTGTTACTTTGTTTTGAACCCCTTTCTTATACCTTATAACCAAATGAAACTACTATAGAAAACCCATCCACCTAAAGTGCCTCCTTTGTTGCAATTTAGATTGTGAGTGCAAATATTGAAGTGGTTGATGATCTATGTATATTATCATTTCCTTGCCCATTAGGTAGTGTTTCCACTTCTTTACACTTTTTACTAATGCATATAGTTCTTTATCATATGTGTGATTGTTACTTACCATAGTTGGGAAAGTTTTAGAAGGAAAGCAAATAGGTTTACCTCCTTGCATGAGTATTGCTCCCATAGAAAACCCACTAGCATCTATTTCAATTTTGAATGGTTGTTGTAGATCTGGTAGAGCCAAAAATAGTGCATTGCTTATATTTTCCTTTAAAGTATCAAATGCCTTTTTTTGTAGACCTCCCCACTAGAAATATTTCTTTACACTTGTTAGTGTGTGCAATGGAGATTCTATATAGGAGAAGTTAGCTATGAACTTCCTCCAATACTGTAATGCACCTAGAAAACTTCTTACTTCTATAAATGTACTTGGATTTGGATAGTTTACAATGAATTCTACCTTTGTAGGATCCATTTTCAAGTGATTCCCTCCTACAATATAGCCTAAGTACACTAGTGATGTCTTAGCGAATTCACATTTTGACATCTTTACATACAATTTCTCTTTCCTTAATACATCGAGTACTTTTCTCACATGCTCTACATGTTCTTTCCAAGTTTGACTAAATACAAGTATATCATCCAAATAAACTATGAAAAAATCATCTATGAATGGTAGGAAGACATCATTCATGACTCACATAAAAGTAGCTAGTGCATTACAAATGACCAACCACTCATACAGTCCTTGCTTTGTATTAAACATAGTTTTCCATATTTCATTAGTTGCAATTCTTATTTGATGATATCCACTATGCAAGTCCAATTTAGTAAAATAAACTACATGTTTCAATTGATCAAGTAAATCATCTATTTAGGGAAGAGGATACCTGTTCTTTACCGTTATCTTGTTCAGGGCTTTGTAGTCGATGCACATTCTCCATGACCCGTCCTTCTTTGGCACCAACACAATTGGAGAACCACAAGGATAGGTACTTGGACGAATAACTCCTTTCTCAACCAACTCCTGAACCCACTTCTTGATTTCCTCATTCTGTAAAACTGATAAACTGTACATGCTGATGTTTGGAAGATGCACATCTTGTTGTAACTGGATTTCATGTTGTATATCTCTCTTTGGTGGTAATCCATTGGGCTCCTAAAATAAATCATCATAGGAAAAAACTACTTTGACTAATTCAGCGTTGTGCTTTGGATCACACCCTTTGAATGCCTTGGATTTATCATCCTCTTTGGCTTTTACAATCATCAATACAATTTTTTTACTGGCATTGACTAACCTCTTCATTTGTATAGTATTTACTAATGCTAGATTAGTCTTTGTCTTATGTGCATGTACAATGTACTCTTTACCATCCTTAAAAGGGTGATATTTATTTTTTTCCCTATAAAAGATTTCTTTTTGGTCATAAAGATAGGGACTTCCTAGTACAATGCCACAAATATCTAAAGGGACTACATCAACTTCTACCTCATCTATGAAGTTTGCAGTGATTGAAAATATTAACTTACATTGCTTTGTTGCTTGTAATTGTGCATCATTTCAAACCCATCCAAGTGGACATGGATTTGGATGAGGTGTTGTAGCCAAGTTGAGTTTCTTGACAACTTCTTTAGATATTCAATTTACTTGAGATATTGTATCAAACAAAGTATCAATCTTCGTATACTTTGGTATAACCCAAATTTGAAATAACTCATTTCGATGCTTATCAATCTTAGGTGGAGAATATTATTTACTTGTACTTGCATTTGTAAAACTTGTATCAATAGAAAGAGATAGACCTTTTTTCTTTACCTTGGATCCTAGCAGTGACAATCTTTGTCTTGTCCCCGGAGTCAGATCCAAGATCCTGTTGTAGTACAACAATAGTCTTATGTTTTCCTTTGTTTCCTCCATACTTCTTCGTCCTTAGTTTTGGATGCAACTTATAGAATTTTGTATCATCACGCCCCTCCTTGCAATGGGAGCATGTGGGCTTATCACTCTCCTTCTTGATGGTAACTATCTTTTTCCCCTTTCCTTTTCCCTTGGGTTTACCTTCAAGCTTAGATGGATTCTTGACAAAATTTTCATTGAAATTACTCTTACCTCTTGACTCCAAATGTGTGTCATGTACATACACTTCATCTAGAGTACTAGGAGTTAAAACAAAAAAGGTATGTCTTAAGTAAGATTGAAGACCATCTATATACTTAAGCAATGTGTCCTGGGTGTATAATGGGAAATTAAGTGCAATAGACCACTTCTTAAATTCATGAGTATAGTCTTGGACAGTTTGACCTTTATCCTTCCTAAAAGTTTTCCAATTCATAGTTAATTGTTGCATATGGCCTAAGGGATAAAGATGCTTCTTGAGAGCAACTATAAACTCCATCCAAGTTAATTTGACACTACCATGTCGAGCAATTTTTGCTTGAGTTTTAATCTCCTACTAGGTGAGAGTGGTTTCTCCCAACCAAAGAGTAGCTAATTGGATTTTAGAAGCATCATCTAAGAGACCTTGAACTATACATTTTACTTCTACTTATTGAACCCAATCATCTAGTTTCTCAGCATTAAACTCTCCACAATATTTTGGTAGTTCAAAATTTACATCCAACTTGATTATAGGATTATGTGCACTTTTGAAAGGACTAGCAGAAGAAGTAGAATTATAAGGTAAAAATGAAGATGGAGGAGGTTTTGGAGGCTCACCATCACCTCCTTCCCTTTTCCCTTTTTCCTCTTGATCTTCATGGTCCTCATGCTTGTCCTGCTTCGACGAACCTTCTTTTTCAAGCTTCTTCTATTCTTGCCTCTCTTGATAGAGCACTCCACCATAGCCTTCATGTCGAGAAATACCTGTTGAAAACCTCTCTCGTCGAGCTCAAAGGATCTTTGTTAAACTTTTGTCTCTTTCATCTTTGGTGGTGGAAAAGTTCTCTATTTATTGATATCAAGATCAATCATCACAAGCGTTCCTTCACCTTTTCAACTTCTAGATCAAGTTAACCTTTGGTACATTCACTTCTACAAACACTAGTCAAACAAGGATCTGACACCAAATTGATCTGAAAAGATCTATGACCATAGTTGCTTAGTGAATGTTACGTTAGGTTAACAAAAATATCTTTGAACTTAAATAAAATCTTTTTTAAACAACATTAAAGAAACTAAAAATATAAAATAGAGCATAGATATAAGAGAAGACAAGAGTCTGGAAGTTGATAACGGAGTTCACCCAAATTGGGCTACGTCTCTGGGTCCCTCTCCAATGAGTGATCAATCCTTTATAATGTCAAAAATTCTTGAATACATAAAAAGGTTTAATCCTTTCCATAGTCCTCTTAACAGTACAAATTATTTAAGTATTTCCCCCTCTTTTGATTACAAGAATTAAGGCTTCAAAATTCTTTAAAAACCCCTAGCTATGAGAAAAATACAACTTCAAATAAAATTTCTACGCATTATACTTTCATCCTACGGGCTCTACCTCAATGGTAAATTATTTTACATTATATAAAGGAGGGCTTGGGTTCAAACCTGAACCACTTCTTTTTTGTCCCTCATGTTTTAACACATAAAAAGAGTTATTTGCCCTCATTCCATATTAAGGACTGCGCGTGGCGCAATGGTAAATGGGTGGTGGTTTGGATTTGGGGGGGTAGATAGTTCAAACCATTGGCCCTCCATTTTGCTTATATAGGATTTACTTTACTTTAAATAAAATATTCCACCCATGGTTGTCGTAAAGTGCACGTGGCACATTGGTTGTAGGGTGGAATTCAAGGTGGGAGGTCGGCGGTTCAAACCACCTAACCCCCCATTATAACATTATTTACACTTTAAATAGAAGTGGGCACCTTATTGTTTCTGAGGAATCTGCGTGACCTAGTGGTGGGGATTGCAAATAGTATTGAGGAGGAAGTGTGTTTGAACCTCTCCAACAACCTTTTTAACTGCCCATCCTTATGAAGAATAGTGCCACATGGCACCCAACCGTTGGTCCATGTGGTATCATACCATTCGCCTACATCTCGACACGCAACACCCTGCCATTGGTCCATGTCAACTGCCTATGTCATCAAACTGCCAACTATACCTACCATGTCATCATACTGGTGTCATCACCTACCACATGTCACCTCTGATCCTGCCACATCATCATGTTGATGTCATGCTAATGTCAACATCCATACAACTTAGTCAACATTTTCTTAGAAACTTTGACTGGCCATAACTTGCACATACATATTTTGATTGACATGATTCAAGCGGTGTTGGAATCATTTCGATGAGCTCTTCGACATGGTGCCATTTTCTTTAGCATTTGGAACTATCAATTTTTTTGTGAAAAACATATCCACCTGGATCAACAAGCTTGAGAGAAAGAGAGAAAGAGATAAAGAGAGATTTTGTGAGAAAGAAAAGAGATATTTTTAAAGAGAGAGTCCAAGAAGGCCAAATGAAATGAAAATATAGACTTTAAAGAGGGAAGAGGATGGAAAAAAGAGATTCTCGAGCCATTACAAGGTGTCTCGTGTCGTTTCCACTAACCAAGGTAGGTGACAAGTGGCAACATGCTAAAAAATAGTCTTTTGAATGTTGAGATGTCGCGGGTTGCTAGTGCGGCACACAAATGTCCATAGGGTGCTAGTGTCTAGACAAATCATGCTAAAAATGGTGGGAATGAGGAAAACACAATGTTTAATGCAAAGGTGACATAAGAAGATAGTTGCTGAAAAGGGGTTTTAAGCATCCTGACAGGGAAAGAGGTTGATGCAAGGGTTGAGATGAGCCTACATGTCATTTTCATGCATGATGAGAATGAACATGTACAATCTAATTATGCACACACATATTATATTTACATGCACCTCAAACTATAGGAAAAATGTAATGGTGAAATTAGCACAACCCATAATATTCCCATTTACTTTTAGGCTCATTTTGATGGATTGTATTAATATAACTGCATGTAAACAAGCACTCTTATGCTAATTTTGGCTCACATATCAACACCTTTTCCTGTCCACTTCATCCCTATTTTCACTTGCTGATATACATTCACCATTTAATTCTCATTATTGCACCCATATTCATACTCCTGTACACACATTCATTCACTACCTTGAAAGAAAAAAAAGTTTATCTTACTCAAAATTCTAATATTCAAATCTAAATTAAAATTTCCCTCCTATTTTTACTAGCCATTGTGAGTTGTCTTGACACATGCATTTTTGAATTGTTGTTATGTCTTTGTATCTAAAGGTATTCAATGCACACTTAAAAACATATGCTAGAGATATTAGAAAACCATATGAAACTACAAGGATAAAGCTTTAGAGCACATTTCACTTTCTAAAGGACACATAATTTTAGCTTGCATCATAATCATTTATGCTATTTGGAAGCCTGGTTATGTCATCTTTAGTCATTTTATCAAAATCATAAAGTTGATTCAAATACAAAGTTGACCTAAGAGAACTTGATTACATAGAAATTCAACAATCCCCTCTAAGATGTTTATAAATACTGCCTTGATATATTTAGATGCAAGGAAAGTGAAGACAAAATAATCTTTGTTATAACTTTCTATCAAATTATTTTCAAGGGTCACAGTTCATTCCTGTATAGTAGATCATTCCCATGATGCTTGGGTTCAATCTTGAGGAGCTTGAATTTGACCCATAGAGATTTTAGAGGTTTCTTATAGCTTGAGACATTTTTTAGACTATGAATATTAATTTTCTTACCTTAGAAGCTAGATTTTAGGTAGCATTGACATTAATTTCCATTGTTGTTTCCATTGTTAAGTGTATTTATTTCCCTTATTTATTAATCACATTTATTATTTTTTACTACTAAACTTGGGTTATGTACCTAGGGGCCACAAAAAAAAGCATTAAACTCAAAACTTGGCAATTAGGGTTCACCATATCCATCCGGATTTACAATTATCACTCAAATTTCTCTCACGAGGGAAGAAGGAATGAAAAGGATCACCCCTTCACCTTTATATATTCTTTGAAATTAGTCTTTCCAAAAGCATAATATCTTTGTATATTCATCTTCCTCTAGCTTGCAATTATTGAAATTAAAGCCATATTTTTAACCAATATTGTATTTATATTATCTTCATCCTTACTAGTGCAATAAATATACACAGGGAGCTAGACTATATCTTGATAACCTTGCCAATCAATCACACATACATATTAGATTCGTAAAAAAGGAATAGATTGACCATCAACAATGTTGAGAAAAAAGTTTAGGAGGGGGTAAGTTACAATGACCCCCTCAGTTTAGAGATACCAATGCAATCTTGACACCTTTGTTCCCAATCCATGATGAATGGGGAAGGTGGAAAATTACAAGCCTCACCAAAGCTCCTTGAGAATTTTAATATTTAACATAATTCTTGTTTCCTTGGTAGAGGATTCTCTACCAAATCCTCTTAGTCCTCATCCTCACAACAACTAGAGACAACCATTTTAGCATTAATGGAAGATTAAGCTTAAGTATATTCATGAATTTTCTACAACCCTATACATATTCTCTTGGTTTTTCTTTGAGGTGTGAAGGTGGTTGATGTATCAATTAAAGTAGACCTCCATCGTGTGTTCCAAATCCTTGATATAATTGTGCAACAAGTGTTGACTGCATTCAAAAACATTGATGTGTAACTTAATGATTGGGTTGCACTGGAAACATAGTCTTTTGACCTCATGAGATTTCAAGATCCAATAGAATATTTTTCATTGTACTCTTGATCCCGACACATGGTGCACCACCCATCTCCTTCACCAAATCCCAGATTCTTACAACCCACAAACACAAATCCAGATTTTTGATTACCTTGTCCAAATAAGCAATGAAGTCATTGAGCATCAAATCATTGATCTCCCATTCCTTCTTTTGTCTCTCATTTCCCTTAACAATTAGATCCATAATATCTTCTTTACATTCTTGGTTCCAACACTAGCCCCTCAATTCAAAAGAGAATCTCTTAATTCCAATGAAGATCATAGTTGGATGGATGACCAACAACCACATATTACAAACCATTAAGAGAATAACCTTAAAGATCATTCAAGTATGGAGAAGAGATATGACATTATTGTTAATTACTCCCAACTATTTTCAATTCAAAAAATATGTTCAAAGTTCTTTAGGATCCTTGTACCATCCACACTATCGATTCCAACTACCTTATCATAATTGCTCCTTGTTGCTTGCTAATCCATTATTTAGTTAATTGTATTTATTGTTTATTTATTGAATCAAATTTCCTAATTAAATTTAAGTCCACTGTATGCTTATTAGTACTTGTCATTAGACAATACTATTACAATACTATTATTTAACTAGTTATTAATTATTGTCATTGATAATGAATTAGAAGTGATTTTTTTTCTTTTGAAGACAATTTTATTTTTTGTAAAATAAACATGTAAAATTTTTGAAACAATTTTAAATAAATTTAATTAACTAAAAAACTTTATATATATATATATATATGTATATATATAGATACATGTCTATATATATGTGTATATACATATACACACATAATAATAAGCATGACCCATTTTCACCATATTTTAAGGCATTTTTCACAACAAATGAATCGTGTGATTTTTAATTGGCTAGTCTTGCATGCCTCATGATTTTTTCTCACCGTAAGTTATAATAGGGAAGTCGTGGTGTGGTCGTTATATTGGCATTTATAACGCAAGTAGAAAGGAAGATTATGGACATAATTATTGCTAACTTAAGTAATTCACTTCATTTCATGTTATTTCATGAGTTTGTTGGTGGAGTTGGAAGCAAACATTATTTAGCACTGGCTTTTTTATCCTAATTTTAGTTTATTTTAATTGTGTGATTTAAATTTGCTACTATAAGCCACATTTTTATTTTGGGAACCTCATTCCTATGTGCAGGTTTTGAGCTATGTTTCCCCTTATGATTTTAAATTGGAAGATATTTCTACACTGTTAGGCAATCACTTTTTTTCTTGTATTGTTAGATGCATGTCTATATGGCTTTCAAAATCATTAGCTTCTCTAATTAAGAAACTAGTCTATAATGACATTATGTTGTAGAATATGTTTTTATTTATTAAATTTGTTAAGTCCAAATTTAGTTCCAATCCACAAGGCTTTTTTTCTAATGTTTATTGCAAGAATTTGTAATTGTTTTTGACAAAACCCATAAGCTTAAACATTTATCAAGATAAAATTTCATTTCTATTCTATGTTGGCTTTGTTAGGATTGAAAGTCACAATTAAATCATTCAATTTTCATGACTCCCATTTAAATTGCTATTTTTTTAATCTTTTCTATTTTATTTTTTATTTTTTAAAGGTTTTTGGGTTTTTTTTTAAATTTTTGTAGCAATTTTGTTGATTTTTCCCTAATCCCAATCCATTTTTTTTCTTAAACCTAACCTATTTTAATGCAGTCAAAGACCAATATCTTCAAGGAGTCTTGATCTTCACAACCACTAAATAAATCCTTAATCTATTCAACTGAAAAACATAATCATAGAAAAATGCATAAACCCAAAAAGTTATGAAATTCAATTCATTTAAACTTTTGCAAATGTACACATAAATCTCTTGAAAACCCACATTTCAAAAATTATTTTGAATGCGAAAACATCTTCCATTTATTCTAAAATATTTTACAAAAAAATCTCCCACCTTCATCGATAGGAATACAAGTAAGTCAAAAATTTCCTACTAGAAATACCATGCTAATTTTCAAGCCAAAATTTCAGAAAACCCATTTTTGGGCAATGGAACTATGTTGCAAAATTCACGAGCAAATCATGTAAGCTTTTATCTCTTTTGCAATCCTTCCCCATTTACATACCTAGATAATTTGGATTTATTTTTCATTTCTCCTACAAGATTAATTTCTAGACTCCATACCAAGTGTTGGAATCATCTAGAGGCACTTTCTTGCAATTCAAAATTGTCTCTACTCCTCAATTTTCTATCCAAAATGAATGTGCAGAAAGAAAAGGGGCATTCAAAACTACTAGGGGACCCATGGGGCATGTATTTATAACATTCAAAATTTGGGCATTGCATTTTTTTTCCAGCATTCACATTTCTTTAAATTCACCTTTTACAATTTTTGGTGCTAAATTTACAAAAAGAGTTGAAAATTTTAATCATTTCCCCCTAAACCTTAGACCTCTTCATGAGATATACTTCAATAGCAATATAATTCCAAAAAAATAAATTATTAAATAAAAATCTCAATTATATTGAATTTGGTGCTTGAAGGTGTACGTATAACTTATTAAAAACCAAAAAAAATCAAGGATTAGAAATAAAAATCTTTTTGATGATGCAAGATTTATCAACCTCCCTAGATGATCCTACAACAAACACCTGGGGTAAGAGGAAATATTACATGAGTTATAAGCTCATGAACATTTAAATATTTAGTACTTGCTCTTCATCCACCGTTCTTCCTTGTCTACTTGAATTTTCTTCTTCTTTACCCTACTTTGAAACTTCTTATCTCTTTCTTCTTTCATATTTACTCTCTTCCTCTCATTAAATTCATCTTGCTACACCATGGTTCATCTATCCATTCCACTTTATCATCCTCAACACTTGCATACAAATCAACATTAACAAAATCATGAGAATTAATGAATTCCATATACACATCTTTCTCACTTGTTTCTTCTTCTTGCATAACAAAATTAATAACACCTTGTTGCACCTCATCTTGTAACATCTTGTTGCTACACTTTTCCACTTCTCTTTCTTCATATTTTTTACAATTTCATTTGAAGAAAAATCAACTTTAACATTATCTTTGCAAAAAATAACTCATTATCTTGTTTTATTTTCTTCCACTATTGTTGCAACATTTTTTCAATATCATCATACCCTTAAATTATAATCATGTCACTTACATGCAAATTAAATTCATCAAAGAATTCACAAAATGAAAATTTTACCCCATCTTTCAATGCTACAACTTTTGTTCCACATGTTGTCAATGCAAGCCACTGCTCAATTGTTGCAACCTGCATTAGTAAGTCATTTTCTTCTTTATCTTTTGTTGTTGCTTTAACCTTTTATTCTTACTTTTTTGTTGTGATCTTGTTATTTTCTTCTTCTACCTCCTCCCTTACATTCAACTATGTCATTTTGTTTAACAAATTTGTGTCCTTCCAAGGACTAATCACTGCCCCAACTTCACAATCACTTACTTTAACATTTTCCGTTATATTTCCTACATGGAAATCATCATCAATATTATCTATTCAAAACTTAAAAGAATGATATAATACCTCTATTTTTGTTGTTGCAACTTTCTTTTCTATGCATTTAACTTCCTTGTTCCTCACTTTTATGCCTTCAACAAGACATATATCAACTATTAATTCTTTCTTTTCCCTACCATCTTCTTTACTCTCTTCCATGAGGATCTCTTATTCTTCTTTAGTTTCATATGGATGACACTGTTGCATATTCTTCTACAATTTCATCTACTTCTCTTGTTTGTAAATCATTGTTAACATCATTATATGATACCATTTTTGTTGTTTTCATATCCTTCTTCTTTTTACCATTTTCTTTGTCTTTGCTAACTCTTGAATACAAAAAATATTTAGATAAAAAAATCTTTAATATCACCATTAATTATGTGGTCCATAGTGACCATTTTCTCATCTTTCTTTATGTTTCTCTTTTTTTCTTGCTTTCTTTTAACTGCAATTGTATGGGATGATCTCACATGTTTTTCCTTCCATGCCCCTTCCATTATAGGGCTATAAATTTCCATTTTTTCTTTCTTCTTTTCACTTTCCTCTTTGCTAAATCTTTGATTTTCCTCTTTCAAAAGGATGTTATTCTTTTCACATTTTCTTTTACCCATTTCAACTTCTTTGCTTTGCTCTGTCTCTATCACATCCAATCTATTCTGGATATTTTTTATTCTTCAATAATAAATTTCTTAAACCTGTTGTCTCACCATTCTTCCCAAAAAAATTCTCACAGGTCTTCTCATGACCCATCTCATCCTCTTCTTCAAAGATATTTTGTCAAACACTTTTCACACACACACACACACACACTACTATCCTCTATCAAGAGAAATTATATAATATGCAACTCTACTCTTCCTCTACTTGCTCTCTCTTAGTGGAGGAACCTCTATAATATTTGGCTATGGAGATAGCCACCCAAGATCTAAAGGCCTATGGAAAGCACAAATACTCAGAAGATCAATATGATAAGAATAAACTGTATTCCTATCAATAAATGCAAAAAGAATCAATGGAGTTGTGTGTAGTAGAGACCCTACACACAGAGATAGAAGATGTCATAAGATTACACGCGTCTTAACTACATGACACATGAGAAAACTTACTCACACTTACCTAGGTTCACATGTGTGTTATGTAACGCCCCACCGTGCGAACCCCAAAGGAACTAATAACAATAGAACAATTTTTTTTTAAAAGAACATAAGATTGTATTTAAGTATTCCAATATAACAAAGTATTAAGTTACACGACTAATTCCATTGGGGTACACGAGGTGACATTACTACACTAACCCATAACAACGATAATAGAATAAACAATAATTAAACAAGTATATAAATCTATTCATTCCCATTTCATCATTTAAAATATCTATTAAACAATAACCATATTTATAACATATGTACATATGACAACGAAAGATACTATAAGGATATGAAGCATTTATATTACCACAGAAATAACACAACTTAACACAACTATTACCAATGATCGTTCCTGAATGAATACATGGCCTGAATATACATTACATCCAAATGATAGTAAAATACAATTGACTGAAAATACATCTCAATAACCACCTATACAATTTACAACAAGATCATCCCAACTCATGTGGGAGACAATACATCAATGAATACATTACATCTGAAGTATAACATACATCTGGTACATAAGAACACTGGATCAACATCATCCGCTAAAACC